>JAUZSV010381591.1:0-11232 GCA_034780495.1 Parotocinclus cesarpintoi | reverse complement strand
AAGTGTGGCCCGAGTTGTATAGGGGTTAGACAATGAAACTGAAACGACTCATTTTAGTTTGGGAGGTTTGTGATGTATGAAGAGCCACGGTATCCAGTGTAATGTCAGCATACCACCAAGAACGACAAACCACATCCAACAGGATTGACTGTGGACGCAAGAGGAAGCTGTCTGAAAGGGATGTTCGGGTGCTAACCCGGATTGTATCCAAAAAGCATTAAAATCACGGCTGCCCAAATCATGGCAGAATTAAATGAGCACCTCAACTCTCCTGTTTCCACCAGAACTGTCAGTCGGGATCCACAGGGTCAATATACATGGCCGGGCTGCTATAGCCAAACCTTTATATAAAACCAGGTGTTTCAGTTTCATTGTCCAACCCCTGTATTTTCTGTGGTGTGGTCTTCTGCTGAAGTCCAACTGCTTCAAGGTTCAACTTGTGCATCCAGAGAAGCTCTTTGGCATACTGTGGTTGATTAGTTTTTGTCTGAGTTACTGTTGCTTTTTTATCAGCTCAGATATTCCCTAATAATGTAGGTGTTTGAAGAGCAATCAAAGGAGCACGAAAAGTATGGTGGCGACCCAGAGCAACCACATAAACTGCACATAGTGACCAGGATCAAGAGCACAAAGAGACGACCTTACTGGGAAAAAAAGGTGGTGCAGAGCTTGGGATTACAGAAGGTGAGCTAAATGTCTTTTTAAAACCGTTACCCTAAAAGTTTTTATTCATTAAAATAACACTACACATTCATATGAGTGGATTTTGATTAATTCAGTAATATTATTTTTATGTTTTTGTTTGCTACGTCACATTTTGTTGTTCTCTTGCATACAAATTTAGGTGCTAAAAAAACCAACCCTTTTTTAGGTTGGGAATAGATTCATCCTATTTACATTTTGTATGGGGAAATTTGCTTCTGGGAGTTTTGTACAAAGGAACTGACATGCATAGTGTCAGTGCATAGCACAAATTAAGTGTATTTGAAAGTAGGGGTGTAAATAATGCTTTGTCTGTTTTATTGTTCTGCAGTCACATGAGCCCAGAGTACACAAGAACACACCATCAGTAAATAACCAGCTGAAAACCATCAAGCATCTCATCAAGTGAGCACTTTTTTACTCTAAGGCATTAAATGATCATAGTGCCCTGCTCAAAATAGCAATATACTAATTAACTCCAGTTCCAGTTTGAGTGGCATGTTGCATATTTTACTGTTTGCTATACAGCACATTTAGTTCAATAATTTCCCTCTACTGAACACATTTCTTATGCAGGATTGAACCTTTGAAGTTTCCTAATGGCATTCCTTCGGAAGAAGAAATGGCAGATTCATATCTGAACAGCAAGGGGGAGCTGGTGGTAAGACGTCTTAAAACGTCTGTGGACCAGAAAACTATGGAGTTGTAGTTCATTTCCTGTACATGCTGTCTTATCCTGTGTTGTGCATTGGCTGTTTATTAAATATTTCAAATGAATCAAACTAATGACTCTTATACTGATCACAAGTTGTTTGTCAAGATGGCCAGCCATAAAAACAAGTCCTAACTGAACTGCTTATAAAATAGGGATGAAATAAGGAATGACCAGTGTATACTGTATACACTAATCAGCCATAACATTAAAACTGACAATGTAATGCTCTGTGTGATGTTCCTCACCACTTACAGGTCTTAAAGGATTTGCTGTGGCCACCTTGGTGGCAGATACCATGCAGCCATAGTCCACGTCTAGACGGCTTAGAGCCTTGGCAGCACAAAGGGGAAACTACAGTGTTAAGCAGGTGGTTTGGTTAATTATGATTATTGTAACTAATGTTTAAGTAAATTACTGAAAGTACTCCCTGTTCATGAAACATATGTATACTAATATGAGACTAATAGACAAAACGGTGCATAATGGAGTTTGTACCAAATATTCATTTAATGCAATAAAAGAAAGAAAACCAGAATTTCCATTCACAAAGATTAAAATGGAGGTCCTGCTCAGCATGTTAATAATGGAAAAAAAATCCATGAGTAGACTTAATAACTCTATATGAATTGTAATTAAGCAAATACACAGTCCATAGTTTTAATAGTTTTTCAAAGAAAACAATCATTAAACAAACATAAAATATGGGAAATAAGTCAGAGAAATCACTAAACAGCTGGTTTTACATGCCTTGAGTTTTTGTTTTTGTTTAATCATCATCAGAATCCGAGTCCGAGTCATAGCCTTTCCCTCTAATCGTCTTCTTCTCCATCTTAGTGAACTTTGATCCTGGTTTCTGTCCAACTGTAGGTGGCTCCAAAAGATTCCCACTAGAAGTAGAGAGAGTTTTAAGACTTCAGCCACACTCTCAAAGACTCCATTTACATCACACTTATTCAAATGATTTATTTCACATTAAGTGATTATTAACCTCATGTCTCAGTGATTTCACATATATTTGACACTGGCTGTTCATCTGTTACCGTTCAAATAAATAAACGTTTTGACTGGTGCAGGAGAGGAAAGGCAAGGGTTTTAAGTTATTTTCCAAGTGTTCTTCACATGTCTTGATGGTATTAGTGGAGTATTCTCTCCACAGTCACGTCCTCTGCAATTTAAACCCCTTGATAGAAGCAGTCAGACAAGGCCATTTAAAGAATCTATAATGAAATACTGTTGCTATAAGAGAACTGACCAAATCTAGGCTGGTGTGAGTATTTCTATAACTGCTGAGCATGTGGGATACACCCAGAGCATAAAAACATCCAGAGAGTGATAACTGTGCAGACAGATACACTTTTTGGTCAATGGTGTGTGGCCAAACTGGTTCAAGCTGGCACAATTGAGAATTGCCATGTTCAATTGCCTCTGCTCTTCATGCTCAGTTTGTTTGCCATCTGTGTTCACCTCCGCTCTTTCGACTGCAAACAAAGTGCTTTTGCAGAGGAGCAGTAATTATCCAAGAGGACTTAAGTTTTTGGTGGCCAGCATTTCTAGTTTTGAGCACATTGGTTGTCAAATCTTGTCTGGATAGCCACAATGAAATTAGACTTCCTTACTCCACTTGATATTGTTTCAATATGCCTAAAGGAGTCAGAACCGGTCCTCACGTACCACTTCAATTAAAAAACAATATACTTATTTAAAAAATTAAGAATTCTGAACTGACATTGTGTAAACAGGGTCTACTTGTAGATCAATAAACATGAAGAAAATGTTTTACAGACCTGTAGGTAATGATGTTTGAACAGCCCAGCCTCCACTCCAGCATTTCAGTGGAGAACTCATCTGTGTTACCGAGATCAGTGAAGCCCACTATGTAGTCCTTCGTCTTTCCATCTTTTACCAGTGCCAGTGTGGGAATGACTTTAATCCTAAGCCTCTCTGTTAGGAAAGGAGCTTTCTCTACATTCAACTTAATGAACTTTGTCTCCAAATGCTTTTTGGCCAAGATAGCCAGGTGCTTGTCCACGATTTTGCATCTTAACAGATTAAGAGAGTTGTTTTTATGAATAAGGACAATCAAATATCTGTTCAAGTACTTCAAAGTGCATCAGTGGTTACCTGAATGTAGAGTCCCTGTAGAAATGGCAAACTACATTCTTGCTTTCTTTAACTTCGGTAAAGAATTCCTTTTCACTTGGTATCTCTCTGTAATCACCATGACCTTTAGAGATCCACTCCTAAAGGAAAAGTCATGTTAAAGCCTTGTTTACAAACACAAATCTTCTTGTTGTCCTATTCCATGGCACTGAAGCAAACACACCAATTTCTAATTTGGATACAAACATTCTGACTGCATTAAAGATATAAACTGACATTTGAACAATTTTAAATGGTGAAATCTGCATCTGCGAAAGACATATTTGCTCACCTGTTTCTGTTTCTGAGCTTTCTTTAGTGCCTCCAGCCTTCTCTCCTTGAGACGCTCAAGTTCATCCTCATCCATGCACTCTACCTTCTCTAGCTCGGCATCAATCTGTTCCTCTACTAGCCGCACGGAGTTTAGCACCTGCTGCTCCAGTGCCTTCGCAACAATGTCCATTGCCTGACTGGCCATAGCCTCTCTCTGTGTTTGTGAGTGACACCAAAATATACCATTTAAGCAACAATGTGACTGGATAATGTTTACCTGAAATAATGCCAAGAATATTACTAAAGCACAGTTTTGCAGTGGGAACTTCCAGGGCCTTAAGTAAATGACTAACCCACTAATGAATAACAGTTGTATTGTTATATTGAGTTTTTTAGTTATACTGAGTGTTATTTCAAATGTATTTTATCTCTCCATCTATTGTAATAGTGTTGTTTCCTGGACATGAAACATGGAAACTGGAGACGTAAATAAGAAGGGCTTACAGGTCCATTTCAAAACAATTAAAAAGTGACAGCTGTAAATGAAATAAGGTATTTAATGCTCGTGGCTGAGACAACCTTACAGAGAAGAATATACTTAACAAAATTCTAGCTCAGAATGACTCAACAGGACACCTGACTAATGTTGATCTCAACAGAGAAAGCACTTATTGTGGATCTGAATATTAAAAAAAAAACTACTATTGATAAATCCACAATAAATAAATTAAGAGGGGTTTCTTTTATTTGAACAATGGATTATTGTTTTGATCAGTGCATTTTGAATCAACACCATCTCTTTTAAGGTTTATGTTAATGTTGGCTGCTGACTAACACAAAAACCAAATGAATTGCTTTGTTCTGAGAATTTTGTTTACATGCTTAACTGATAACATTTGATCATTTTGATATTTTGAGTGGAAAAACAGGTTTAATTTGTGGTTTGCTGCCAGTCTATAGACTGCAGTTTTGTACCACTACGTGATTTCGGGTGATATTGGGTGTCAGCATAGATCTAAAAGATGGGCTGAACATGTCATTGTATCTGCCAATTTAAGCCCATTTTGAGATTGTACATTTGATACACTATTACTGTGGTACAAGATGGGCCTCGGTCATACCAGAGATGATCTCCCCAACGCTGCAACAATAAACCTTACCAAGCCTTGCAACTCACTTCCATCTGCACCAAATGAATATGGGCATCGGGTCCAAACCAATCTCACCCACCTTCTACAATATGAGGGGTTTTCACATTATAAAGGAATGTTATATAAAAGACAGTGATATATGGATATGTTTAGATTACTTCACATTTAGTTGATTTCAGGGCAATTTAATGTTTTTTGGGTTATTTATTAATTCTACTATGCTCATTTGTCTGAGATTGAATGTCTGAAGCTGTGATTGTACAGAATTACAGTAACCCTGGAGTGAATGTACTACTGTACGTACCACACTGAAATTGTGACCATGGAAACCAATAACCTACGAAAAGTATGTAAACAAACGGAGATCTTTCAAGATAACCGCAAATTATTAATGTAATAGACATTACTGGATAAGAGGTACTAGAAAACGATTTAGTCTCCCATTCCTAAAGTAAGAAATGAGGAAATCAGTCGGAACAATGAATGAACGATCAGATGCGCAGTTAAGCCTGCGCAGCTGCAGCCATGGCTTAAGGGCAGCGTACTGGTTCTGCTGTCAGCTGCTAAAATAATTCTAACTATAAATTCTGTAGTTACAATCACTTTATATACATCATTTAATAAGCGATCAAAACTGAACATCACAGAGAAATAAACTGATGTGACAACAGGGGCTGCTGATCGAGACCGCGATCTAAAGCTATTTGACATAAGTTATGACACGATGTTTTAAGACAACCGCCGACTTTCTCGTTCAGATGCGAATCCTACCATAATATACGTATATTTAATTTGAACGAATAAAAATGATCTAATATAACCAATTGCCGTAGCTTTGTGGTCTGTCACTTGGGCTACGCTGTTAGCTAGCAACCTAGCTAAGCTAGCTGGCTAACCGCATTAAAGCTTTGTCTATACTCAAACAAAAACGTCACCCAACAGTGAAATAAATAAAGGGTTATTCTGTAAGAGTACAGCTTCCCAACCTTTAACAACGTACAGTATCTAAGAGCGGATATTTATTTAGTAATTACTGTTGTATGCTATGTAGGTAACTTACCGGCGCGGTTCAAGTGAAGGCGGTACCCACACAAACCCGTGAGATCAGATGTGAATTCTCGAATATAACCGCGCTGCTCGTTTCAAGGGATAAGAGTCGGTTCCGATTCTGATTCGATTTCTTGATTCGATTCACTAAGATATGTGCAGTGCAGGGATCGGCGATATGTCAATACATAGCACGATACTTGATTCTTATTCATTATTTATTTATTTTTCAATCGAATTTGACAATACAAGTAGCTTGCAGTAGGGCAGCATGGTGCCTAGGTGGGTATCGCTGCCATACAGCAAGAAGGTCTTGTGTTCAATCCCAGGCTTTAGTCCTCCACATGCCTGCGTGGGTTTACTCCAGGTAAACTTTGCTTCTCCCCTTTTGCCCAGAGTTGCAGGGTGGGCACCGGCTGGCCCATGACCCCGCGTGGATTACGCTTAAGATAATGGATGGATTGAAGTACCTTGCAGTAAGAACACAAGTAAACTAGTTAGACAGAATAAAGAGTAAAAGCAAACCACTGACAGAAAAAAGACTTACAACCCAATTAACCATATACACGCTGAAAATAAACACTGAATACTATGCTATACATACTATTCTCACAAGCACCTTTTAATCTTGCTAGTATGTGGTTGGACCTCCTTTTACTCTCTGAATGTTTTGCAATTTAAATGTAACAACAATAATAATAAGCAACAACAGGTAATAGCAAACTGTCCCATAGCCATTTATATTAAGAGTTGCCAAAGTATATCCTGGGTTTGGTCATAGGTGCTCAGGTCATCACAAACTTCTGGGCCCCATCTCCAAGGCACAGGCAATGGCCTACTTGTAATTCATGAGAATTCACAATGGCCCACTGTGGAACATCTGAATGCAAACGCTTCTTTATTTATCAAATTCAGACAATGAAAGGTCCGCTCAAAATTTTTTACCTCCAAATTGGAACACTGATAAAACCTGTACTCATATTACCCAGCCTCGAGTGTGTCTGATATTAATACAATTCCTTTTTGAAACAAATCCAAATCTGAATGACCTTCAGGAACCAATTAAGTTTGAAATTCCAAGGTTCCACTGTTTTTAATTCCAGGAACAAACACTAAATGATCTGATCTTGCCAACAGAGTGAGTTAACTGTCAGGCAAAAGGATCCATTTAGTGCATAATCAATTTAAATGTGGCATTAACTTTCTTTTTCCAGTGTCTTAAATAAAAAGCCTAATTTTGATATTGGCTTACATGACACCATTCAAGAAAAATAGTGTACTTTAGAATCAACAGCACACTTATATCAAACAATTTTTATAATTTGTAACTTGTTTTAACACAATGTATTTAAATTCCAATAATGAAAAAGGCTTTGTGTAATGACAGAAAGGAGCGGTCCACTGCTCACTCACTTATCGTATAAGGATTTGTCAGTGCAAACTGTCAATGAAAGACTTTCATGAAATAACAAGAGCAGATATCCAAGTTTATTATCAAGTGTTTAAAAAAAATCTTACAAATGATGTCACAGCTTGAGGTCTTCAGGCACAGGTCAGTCAATAGAAACAGATTATACTGACCAAATATATTTTTTAGGCCTTCCCGTATATACTCATGATAGAATGTAACTTATATTAAGTGCAGCTTATTCTTTTCCATCGTGTCATGTGACAACACACCCATTTCAATACTCACACAAATCTTTTTAACTATGATGGTACTGGAGACAAATGACAAGTCTTTTTCAATCCATAATACAACGCTGGTAGAGATTATCTCATACAGAAGATGGTTTGCAAATTTGAGAACTTTGGCAAATGTTTAATTACAATTATATTATTCTCAATCTCTCTCACGCAAGACAAAAACGCCAAAAACCTTATATACACAAACAAAGGTACTTAAAAATGTTGCAATCAACATAGATACTAATTATAATTATTTACATAATATACTTACAAAATCTGGCACTTGAGAGTCAGGTACAAAATGCTATTTTTTCAGGTTTTCAGATGAAAATATGATCACTCCTTACTTTGCTACCATGACTGCCATTAGCCACATGTGTCTCAACATGGCACTTCTGCTCTGGACTGAGGAAAAAGGTCAGTGGAGTCAGTAAGGGCAAACATTCAGATTGGTTCTGTAAAGTGACAAGTTGACATCGTGACATTTCTGTTTAGACTCCAGCTGGTTCAAATATTGCTGCTGGCTTCAGATTTGGATAAAACGGTTGTAAACCTCTGCTAGAAGTCATTTCAAACAATTGTGTTTTGATGCTACAACATAAGCCTTTGCTCCTAGAATGAATGCTGCTGCTGTTGTTGTTGTTGAAGCCATGTCGCTTTGAGTATGTGCTGACCAGGACTTTTGTGTATCCTTAGAGAAAAAGCTTGGTCAGAAAGCACAATGCAGTCACACTGCAGTATTAGGTAGGTATGTAGAAGCACCCGTCAGTATTAAAGCACAACTCCTTTCTGTGCTCTCCTGACAACAAGGCAGGGCTGAGCTGAAGTCACAGTGATAGAAGCGTTTGTGGCACGTTCTTGCTTCTATGTGATTTTCAGGGTGCTCCCATAAGTCTGTTGCACCACCACCTGTACATTGTCCAGAATAAAGTCAAAGGCCATGCTCCACACCGATTCCACAGACTGCTGCATTAACCTGAAGAAGACAAAAAAATTTAAGCATACGAAAGATTGTTTCTCACCTGGTGAGACTAACCATAAAAATCTACCTCTTCATGTATTTAATGACCAGATCAAGTTTTTCCAGGTCTTTGTCCTCTACTAGCTCTGTGCAATATTTCACCACTTGTAAAATGTCCTCTTCCATAGGCTCTGTTGGGACAAACCACCATATTATCAGCATAAAAACCCATGACATTTCTCGATCAGTCGCCTGCCAGGTGTTATTGATCACGAGGGCAGGGGATTTTGATGACTCAATAGCATACAGTGACAATCACACAATTTACACACAACAAATGCACAACTTTTTGCCCTGCATAAGTATCTACAGTACTTTTATTAAACATTTCCACAATTTGTATTATTGCAACCTGGGATTTAAAGAAACTCAACTGGAATGCTATCAACTGAACTGAAAGTCAAATTTACACAAAATAGCTAATCAAAAAAAGTGTGAGATAACGTAATACTAGGGAGGCTCTGATTATGTTTTATGCTGCCTCGTTAGAACTCGTTACTGTACTGCATACTGTGTAAAAGGGGCATGATATAGAACATACCGTTTACTAGTATTCCATTACAGATACAGAATACAGACAATATCTTTATATTTATATATATTTTTCAAGAAATTTACACATTATAATCAAATAACATTTTTATCGTGAGTGTACGTGCCCTACATTAGATTTGCACCCTATCTGGGGTTTTTCCTGCTCTTGCCCTCTGAATTAATTCTTAAGCTTCATCGCTGTAGTTTTGTGTTTTCGTGCTGCAACATCTAATTTAACTCAAGAGGTGACGGGTAAAACTATGCACATTAGAGCCAAGAAAACAAACTACTGCTTTACCTGAGATGGTGGTAACCCACTCTCGCAGCAAGGCCCTAACATCACTGAGTTCATAAGCACCAGCCAGGGCTGGGACAGGCTGAGGGCATAATTTGGACAGTGCTTCTGGCACTTCATGACTCAGGGAGGATGAAGATGGACCATTTTCAATCTAAAAGCAGGAATTTAGATAGTCATAAAAACAATATTAGTATTCACAAACATTACACTTGAATGAATGATTGAATCAATGATCAACTAATGTACTATAATATTAGAAAAGCATTGTATCTTGTAATAATTGTGTAGATTCACCATGTAACGCATTGCATCACTGCACAAAAATCATACGCTTGATTATTTTTCTAAACATTCCAATTCAAATACTGAAACAGCGTCACTATATCAAACCTTATAATCCGTCCAACTAACATGCCTAACCAGACTGAATAACTTTCTGAATTTAAAGACAATGTTGACAGTGAGCTCAGTGAGCACAGTTTTTTTTTAGTTATTTCTTTTGTTTTAAAAATCTAAATTGCTTTTACCCAGGTCACTAACAACACACCATGACATACCCTGGCTTTTGGGCTGGATGGCCCTTTTAATCTTTGGTCCGGAGCACATGGCATCCATGGCATCTTCCAAAGCAAATGTCCTGAAACACTGATCAGTCTGACCACGTTTCACATTTCCACTTATCCCAAAGAAGTCGACACCATACTGTCTTGACATTTTCTGATTCGGGGTTGGATTTTCAAAATGGATATCAAACAGTTGGAACACTTATTTATTGCTTGCTTATTTTATTAGCTTGTATACAGCATGTAAATAACTCTCGAGCTGTGACTGATAATGTAACAGTAATAAACGTAATTTCTGTGGGTTTTGTAATGTTGTGCTTACTAATGCACAAACAAATTCCAGCAATACTGGTGTGTCTTAATGTATGAACCATGATCTCCATTCTAAGCCAAAAAAGTCAGATATATAGTGACATAAGTATTTTGTACATCTATGATATTTAAATAACAAGACGACATAAGATAAGCAGAGAATTACCTTGAAATCTGAGGCGGCATCTATGCTTTTTAGCACAAGTGGGATGGTTTTGGACGGGCTGGATTTTGCAGGACTGTTTGCTGTAATAAGTCTCTTTAATGGACTTGCACCTTTTTTGGCAGGACTAGCATTTTTCCTCTTGTAGTGGCGCTTTGTCCTGCCCGCTGAAGCCTGTTTCAGTTGAAGGAGTGGGTTCTTCTGCTCCACTAATAATAGAATTTTAGAGAACATGTCTATTATTATGCTTCTCTAGCACTTTTACAATCAAGTTATTGTTTTCAATAATCCTCAATACCTTGGGCTATATTGTCCCTGCTTCTGTAAGCAGAACGTAGCTCCTCCTGTAGCTCCCTGGGCAGTGCAGCAAAAACTTCGGGATCAACCTGTTCAAGAGCAGGTCAATACAAATAAGAGAGGTGGATAGAAGATTTCTGATTGAGTATGACCCAAAACATATTGCACACAAAAATATAATACTTGATCATTTTCTTGATGGAAGAAAACTATAAAATATTACGTATGTGAGTGACAAAAGCAAGGGAACCAATATTATTAGTGCTTAATTTTGAAGGTAATTTTACAATCTCATGATTTCACTCAGTAGGATGACAATCAGGTGTGA
>JAUZSV010381496.1:0-11233 GCA_034780495.1 Parotocinclus cesarpintoi | reverse complement strand
AAGATGCCATGATAGGGTCATGTAAGCAGGGATTGGTTATATTGATAAGAAGATCACTTAATGTTCCTGTTGGTTGTGCATTATGCCCAAGTTGTGTGAGCTAACGGAGCTAGGATGATGGTGGAAGATGAAGTGAAGGCGCAAATACGAGCTGAAGATGCGCTCAACAGATGGGTGCGAGCAGCGTGAGGAACAAGCGTGAAGCCTGATGCGCACCGCGCTGAGCACTGCGAACCCTGCTTTTAATGGCACGACTAAGGTGTGACACGACAAATCCACGCAGGAGGATGAAATCCGCATCCCGTCAGCGAGCTGAGATCATGCCGCGATGAGGCAGCAGGTGGAGGGATTTCTCCAGATCACCGATGAGGATCGATGCGTGTGTGAAGTCGGGTGCTGGTCCAACAATGCGCAAAGTTACAGCGCAAATTCAACACTCCGGCAGCAGCTGAGGGTGTGAGCGCGTCTAAAAGGTTCCCCTGCATTTTAAACAGCGTTCTTTACAAAAGACAGGTGTTCATGCATCCAACTTGCGACGGCATCATGTAGGGGATTCAACCAAATACACGACCGGGTGTCGAGAATACGCACAAGCGCAAGTGATTGGAGCTTTTAGACGGGGATCAAATAGGAAACAGCACGTTACCTGATCTCTATCAGCAGCAGTTATTCCACATCGCTGGATGCGCCCTGTAGATATGAACCAAGTTCGGTGTCCATGACGCGCCTCAGTTCACCAGAATCGCCGCGGTGGAGGAGCGTGGCTCGTGCCCATCAATCCACCCATGTAAGACCGAAGTGACCAAAACGCGCGCGCGAAAGCCCTCGCGCAATCCCAAATCGGACCAGCCCGAGGTCTGAGTCCACGATCAGAAGACGCCGGTAATTCCCCGCCACGCGTCCATAATTCCAGCCCAATCAGAGAAGCTTTCAGAGGCGCCTGTTATCTCATCCGCCTGATTTTCTCACTTCCAGCGGCGCCTCTTTCTCTCTCTTTTTTAAAAAAAATCTCCTGCGGGCTTCTCGTCGGACCGCGAGCGCGTTCGCTCTCTCCTGGAATCCGCGCGCTACAGCACTAGACAGGCGCGCATCTGGATCCCCCGAATTCGAGACGGACGCGCGCGCGCGCTCGACCGAGCTGACTGGTTCGCGCGCACTGGGTTGGTGACGTCACGCCACGCAGCTTCCCAATCAGCGGTGTCAAACGCAGGTACTGGCTTCACGGCCTGCAGGGTATTGGAGCAGGTTGCCAGATCGCCCAACGTAAATGGTTTGATAATAAACATATATGTTTAAAAAGGTGGGTGCAAAAGTTTGGGTGCATCACCTCTGGACAGTTCCTGCTTCTCTAAAATGTGCAAATACATAAAAGATTATTTAAATAAAGTAAAGTACATGTTTACAATTATTACTGTTCTATTTACCAATTTATTAAGGTTGGTAGAGATTATTATTATTATTTTATATTTTTATTTTATTATTATTTATTGTAGCATGAGCCCAATTTAATCCCCAATATCCCGCTCAGGGTCCACTGCCCTTCCCAGTGATGCCAGTCCACTGCAGCGCCACTGTCAGAGGTCACTGTTGATATGTTTCTGGGAGATGATCACTCTCCCTCAGCCAATCGTGTCTGCATATGGTGGCCAACCTGGCCAGAAGACTCAAACCCAAGTCCTTAATTCATATGATAAATTTGATCCATTTTGTTAATTTACAAGGCAGCACGGGGGCTCGGTGGGTAGCACCTCTGTCTCACAACAAGAAGGTCCCGGGTTCAATCCCAGCGTGGAGCGACCTGGGTCCTTTCTGTGTGGAGTCTACATGTCCTCCCCGTGTCTGTGTGGGTTTACTCCGGGTACTCCGGTTTCCTCCCACAGTCCAAAGACTGTGTTAGGTTAATTGATTACTCTAAATTGGTACTGACTTGTGTGTATATGTGTGTATGTGACTGGTGTTGAAAATTAAGTTGTGTATGGATATAACCTTGTGTGCGTCGCTTACATGGCCGCTGATGCCGATAGCGACGTTAAAGAAGCCAAATAAATAAATGAAAACATTGAAAATCAGACAAAAAGCGATAGCAGCATCTGGCAGCTATACAGTCTGAAGAAGCTTGATCAAGAAGGATCTTGCAGAAAATGTAGTAGACAAGAAACCATTTTTCAGAAAGGGAACAGGGTGAAAATGCGAAGACATGATCGAGTCCTAACAAACGACTGATCTAATGGTTTCCTTCCAAAGTAGGCAAGTAGGTGGAAAAGAAGCATTCAATCTACAGAGGATGGGACTTTCCCATCACAGACCACAAAGAGATGCTATTCATGGCGTGTTTTAAAAAGCCATGTGCTATACTTGGTGTAGCTGCCGACCAATAAAAAACAGACTTTGTGTATGGGCACCCCAAACCAACATGGGGCTAAACTAGTACGGCACCAGTAACAGAAATGGAGCTCCATAACTGACAGAGCTCTCATCATGGCTCATTATTGGGAACGATTGCTCTCCTGAGAGAGTCCCTGAGTTTTACCTCTCCCATTTCATAATGGGTGGGTTCCTGAGTCTCACTGGTTACCGACCATATTACATTCTATGAAATCTATTGATCGAGCTTCTTGTAGAAGGGTCACCTTGGCATCGTGACAAAGCTGCCAGATGCTGTTCAAGTGTAAGGGGAGATCACACTAAATACTAAAAAGGCATTTTTTATTTTAGAATACTGTATCTAATTTTCTAATGGTGACCTAAAGCTTTTGCGTAGTCCCGGATGCCAGGCACTCAGACGGCAGCAGTATTCTGCGCTCCAGAAAACCAGGTTCTTGTCCCAGCCATGCCTTCAGGCATCACATGCAAACACAACTGACTGGAAAAGTGGTCAGAGGCTCATTGCCCACGGCTGCAACATGTGCCAGTGGAATATGTGCCAGCCACTGACCAGGAAAGTCTGGGTTAAAATGTACAAAAAAGATAAACAATAAAACATGAATAAAGTAACCAATCACAGACTAGGGTAGCTATTGGTCTTACTTGGACACTTGTAAAGTTTGCGTGCCTGGGCGATGTCCCCTTTGCTCAGCCGGGTTCTCTGTCCGATGGGCGGACGGACGCCGTTTATGTCATACCGTGGCAGAATGGTGTCCAGGAAAATCCCTCTGCAATTCAACAGGAGGAAAGGGATTCAGACATGCAACGTGTGAAGCAAAAGACAGACATTGTACAGACACTGGTACAATTTGTGCTCTCGTTGTTTTTTTGTTCAACAACTCCCACCTCCTTCACCCACACAGTGTATCCTATACTCCTGCATCTCTTGCTCGTTCTCTGATAGCAGACTGGCATCCAAACTCAAACCTGGTCTCACAATCACTTTTTCAAACACTGCTTTAACCCTTCGAGGACCAAACAAATGATATCGAATCATCATAGAGCAGTGACGTTTTTTTACGACACCACTCAGTACGTCGGTAGCCTAGCGGTTAAGGTACTGGACTCTGGACCAGAAGGTCCAGGGTTCAAATCCCACCTCTGCCAAGCTGCCATAGTTGGGTCCTTGAGCAAGTCCCTTAACCTCAATTGCTTGGCTTGTAAGAATGTATGAATTGTAAGTCGCTCTGGATAAGGGCGTCTGCTAAATGCTAGAAATGTAAATTTACAGTGCGTTATGAGTGGGGGATCTGGCCAAACCTCACAAAACATGAGAACATTTTCATAATGCACAATGTCTGTCAGGTTTACTAACTTACACATTTGTTAGCTTTTGCTATTCTGATGGAAGTCTGCGCTGACCCTCACCCTTCAATGTTCCTATACTGCCTCGTCATGGTAGGAGTTGGAAACGAATACAGTCTTTATACTACCTA
Source organism: Parotocinclus cesarpintoi (assembly GCA_034780495.1). NCBI lineage: Eukaryota > Metazoa > Chordata > Actinopteri > Siluriformes > Loricariidae > Parotocinclus > Parotocinclus cesarpintoi. Next base: position 7,373 of record JAUZSV010381496.1, on the reverse strand, counting down.
GACCATAATTCCTCCTTAAGCCTAAACGTCCATTCTGACCCAGACACTGAATGACGTTCATAGGAATTAGTGATCGACTGATATGATTATTTATTTTTTTTATATTATTTTTTTTAAATGCAGGTATTTAGAGAGCAGGGTGACTGATCGCTGATATTTAAGACCAATATCCCTTTTTTTTTTTTTTTTTTCATTTAATGCAACTAATAATATAAATAAAAAAATAATATATATAAATTGCAAAGCAAACACAAAATGAACCTTAATTTAAGCTATAAATGCACCCTGTGTTTGCATCCAAAATAGTTTATTACACTTAACAACAGTATTTTTAGATAACAGCATTGTCTTGTTTCTGGGGGGGGGGATTACAAAAACATGTAAATATTTGTAAAAGAAATAACCAGTGTTAGCAGTATTTGTTTGTTTTTAGTCCCAGTTACAACAGACAGATTTCAGATTTTATCTTTCCATAAACGGCCCCACTCTCGCTGGATGTTTTCTCAGCGTATTTGTTTTTAGTCACCCAGTACTCCCAGTTGATCTGTGCTAGTAATGTAGGAAGCAAAGTTGCGCTGCATTTTCTTCACTCATTATTGTAAAGCTGCATTGAGACAATGCACCATTGTAAAAAGTGCTATATAAATACATGTGATTTTCTTTTAATAGAAGACATTGTCCGATGATGGCAAAATGGCTTTAGTCTGCCATAAAAAAATGTCCGTCCACTTTAATTAATCATTCTAATGCTAATAGGAATGGCAGCTGCAGGTGCTATGTATGAGATTTAAAACATGATGTGGTGGCATGACCGTTAAAAATGCTCACCCATTTCTGTGGAAATCCATTACTGAAGCCTGGTGGTGCCACCGAACTGAGCAGGTGCTACACGGTCTGTGCAGATCAGAGGGGAATCTTCCTTCAGATGCTGCATTTGCAAGAAACCTTGGATTTATCTTTGATAACCAGTTGTTTCTCTGCTCATTTTTCCAAACTGGCCCAGTTGTACTTGCTCTACAACATCAGGAAGATTCAACCTTCCTTTCCGGGGAAGTCATCCAGGTGCTTGTCCAGTCACTTGTTATATCAAAACTAGATTACCACAGTGCTCTTCTGGCTGGTCTTCCGATACAGCCAATCAGACTTTCCATGAATGGTTGAATGGCTGAGTCTCTTGCTGTGAAGTGACGTCTGAAAATGCAAAAACCAACCAATAAATAAACCCTGCACTCGTGTGATTTGACCTACATCAGATCCTAGCTGATTCTGGATGGATTGTGTTTTGGTTGTTCTATTAGGAAGAATATCGCTCTGGATAAGGACGTCTTCTAAATGCTGTTGATGGAAATGGGTACGCTGGTTAAGAAAGGTGAACGGATGCAGCCCTTAGCCAGACACACTTACAATTTATATAGACTTACAATTCAAGCAGTTGTGGGTTAAGGGCCTTTTTTTAAGAACCCAAATGTGGCAGCTTGGCAGAGGTGGGATTTGAACCCTGGACCATCAGGTGTAGAGTCCAGTACCTTAACCGCTAGGCTTCCACAGTCCAATTCATCATAGAGTTGTTTCAGAACTAGAGACCTGAACATGCCACCACATGGGACAAGAGGGGAAAAAATCACTTTGTTTCTGTTTTGTAGGCAGTACAGCAGGGAGAACAGGCGTGCCCGCTGTAAAAGCTGTTTCTTGACCCTGCTTGGATTCACTGTGCCCTTATTGCTGCTCTTTATCCTGGTGCTGGGCAACCTCTCCAGAGAGATGCTGGAGTTTGCACTGGGTGCTGATGGTACTGATATGCTCTCGATCTATCTGGTATGTGCATATAATTTATGAGAGAATAAAAATGCATTGTAAAATCTGATCTACACTTGACTTGGTTGTGGGATGGGTAAAGTTGGCTTTCGTCCATGGGTGGGAGATCCTATGCTGTAGCAGCTCCCTCCCTCTTGAACTCTCTTCCATCATCTCTTAGGCCTGTTTCTACTACACTGGAAATAAATCTTTTAAAACGTATAATTTCCTCCTATGTTAATGTTTGATGCTCGTCCTGAACTGTCCGTCTCTCATGTTGTCCATTGTATTTAACTAAAGTTGTTGTAAAACATCCTTGGGTTATGTGAAAGGTGCTATATAAATTAAACTTCTTATTAAACTGAGATTTGTTATCAGTTCTCTGCATGACAAGGTGGTAAGAGCGTAAGAAAGTATGGGGTGTAATCTGGAATGAAGGAAATGGTTTCCACGGGTATAATGTGGTTCTCACTTGTTTTTTTGTTTTTTTTTCTGTAATATTCATCACAGATGAGATTTAGCGTTCCCATGATATGATGCGAACTCGGAGTTGTGTGTCCTGTCTCTGTAATTTGACAAACGTGCTGTAATAGTACAGTATTTATTTGTGTTCGATGATTTTGAGGATGTGTGGTTTATTTTTCTTCTTATTCTGCTTGCTCTTTGTAGGCTCCGGTGGTAAAGCTGTTTGAATCCATGTCTGGAGAAATGCTGCTCTATTTTTGTGGTGGACTTGTGTTACTGTCCTTCATCCTCATCATCCTTGCTCGCTTCTCCTCCCGGTTAGTAACTCTGCTCCAATTCCTGGGTAATGGATCATGAACCACATCCCATTATGCACCATGTGACCATATACCTTCATGTAATGGTTACTACAGCCAGTGGCTTTGATGCAATACTGTACGTTTTTGTTTAGCAGAAGTGTCTTCTCTGTACTGGTACTTGCCACTTGTGAGATTCAGAATTATTTAGCTCTAGTCTTTTATACATTAGTTCTTATTTATTTCTTTTTATTTCTGACATTTTTTTACAGAATTTTAAAGTGTTTCAGAAGTCTGAACCACTAGTGAAAATGATTTGGATTTGCATTTAAAACATTTAATTTATTTATTAGTATACAGGGTGACTAAAAAGCGACAGGACACGTCATGAGCTGCATCATGTATTTTTAACCAAAATCCATTGTTAAGGTTTCTTGGTCGGTAGCGGTGTTTCAGATGATCACTACATTTCCTGTCGTCCACAGTCCCGGTTTCTCTGAATTTAGTTATGAGATGTAACAGCGCTGTGTGAAACTGGTGATCTTTCTGGGCATCGGTTTAAGAAGTCTGTTGCTGTGATACGGCAGCCGCATTTCCCGGACATCAGAATCCTCAATTCCATCTTCAGTTACTTGTGATGAACAAGAAAAGTTTTGAGCTTTGTGTTTATAACTTTTGAACCACATGAGATATTGTAAATCGAATTGCGGTAATTGATTTCTGAGACACTTATTCTTCAAGGTCCTGTTTGATATGCTCCATGACCTCCTTCCTATTGGGAAAAACTTTTCCTTGATCTCATATGGCGGCTTTCAAAATGGCGACCATGTTCTGGGCATGGCCTAAAATATTGGCCTCTTCACCCATTACATGCTGGGGTATTCAGATATTTAATTTTTCTTTTTGTTTCTGAAATAAAAGGGTGTCCTGAGACCGACTCCATTTCAGTAGTTGATCTTTGCCATGGTGTGCACATACTTTATAGCTCTTTTTTTTTTTTTTTATTCTTTTTTTCTTTCTGCAGCACTAAGCCCACTCTTTCAGGAAAACAGAAGAGGCAAATGCAGGAAAAGCTGGAGTATGTACAGGATGTGGTGAAGGCCAAAAAGGTGTGTTAGCGCTGTACAGCAGAACGACTTAAGAGGTTTAGGATTATGCACACTCATCAAACAAATGCGTAGCTTTATTGTTTTATTACTAAAGATGAATTTGTGTTCTGTAAACTGTGTATGTTAAATGAACTGTTTTTTGACTGTGTGAATTTACAGAAGAAGTTGTACGAGGAGTACCTCCGGCAGAGTGTTGGGGACCAGGACATGGCCTGATTTGGACCAACTGGTCAAAAGCAGTCCTGCACTGTACAGGACCAATGGTAACATGGACTTGAACTTGCTGTGATAACTCTCCAGATTCCACCGTTTACACAGCAGCACTCCTGCTTTTATTATTTATAAAAGTAATTCTAATACAGTGTTGGTGACTGTTACAGTAAGCATTACATCCGAATAAACCATGCACTTAGATTACATAGATTTGTATTTAATAATCAACACCAAGTCCTCTGTGTATCAGTAGTGCTTCATACAGCGAGTGTCTTAGTATTGGACTTAAGAATCGCTGCTGATCCCGAGTCAAAAATGAAAAATAAACTGTTTATATGCCTATATTTTTATCCGTATACTTATCATGAATTGTAATAATAAACGCTATTTGGTCAGCTCTTGTTTTTCTGAATTCTTTTTACAGATGTGCTAAAACTAGAATCTTTTTAAATACTTTGTATATACTTGGTGCTTGGGTGGTAAACTCTTCCTTATCTTACACACAGTCAAAAAACTGTTTTGTCAAATCGAACACACTATCCCTAAAAAAGGTACTTTTTGTGAAAATTTCAAAGTGATTTTAGAAGTGATGATCTTATTAGTTTGTATGCTTTGGCTGAAAGAAGTTTCGTGAATTTTATTGAATAATCTGTTTGTTTTATGTTTGGTATTAGGTTTTATCACTACCTTGTTGTCAATCGTTTGGAGCGAACCAAAAGATCATGCTTCAGATTGTGAATTCGGCATAGCAAGTGTAAATGGTTGAACACGTGTCCAATCGTATTGTTAAATATCCTAATTTAGGTAATGGCTTACAATCAGAAATGACCTTTGCCAGAGCCTTTAAGAACTGAAATGACAAACATAAAGCATACTGTTCTATTGGGGAGGGTCTAATGTTCACAGAAAGCTGATCCCTGGACTGAGTGCAAGTCCTTTGCAGGTTGCTGTAACTGCCCATGTTGCAAGTTGTAAGAATCTGGTGGTTAAGGTAGATTGTTGAGCAGAATGTCCAGGGTTCCCTTGAGTAACTTGGAAATGCTTGGATTGTAAGATTGTAAGAGGTTTTTTAAATGCTGTGTTCAGGTGTTTTGTGATGCACCACTCGGCTGTGTTGTGATTTTAATACTCTAATAGCAGCAGCTTGTGTTTTTCAAATGTGCTCACATATGATTGCTTCATTTTACTGCCTATTATGTTATTGCTAGTTGGTTCATTTACCTAATACTATATAACCATAATACCATCTTATTTTATACTTGCAAACAATGTGTTGTAAATAATTGAATAAATCGTAACACTTGCTGGCTCTGATTTATTGGAGTTGGAAAAGTCAGTCAGTTTCCTCATTCCAGGTCAGCTTTGCAGGGTGCACAAGGTCAGCGGGGTTGAGTACATACTGACAGGGCACTAAATCAACCACTGACAGGGTGTTTACAGTCAAAGTGATACACAAGAGCAATGAATTCAGTGTTTAATGCTTGTTATGGCAGAATGTATCACAACAATAGAATGTCGTCTTGTCAGTCCCACTCTTTCCTTCATGTGGACAATTATGGGTATTGGGTATAAATATTGATTTACCTTGGGAAACAATGGTCCCAGGATATAGCCACCATTATTACTCCAGTTACAATTCCTGTCCATATTGGAGTGTAAATACAAGCTCTGGCACCTCATCTTTACTGTATTGGTCTCATTCATCCATTCATTATCTTCTGCTTAATCCTCAAGGGGTCTCGGGCCAGTCGGTGCCCACTCGGCAACTCTGGGCACAAGGGTAGGAACAACCATAGACAGGGCACCAATCCATCGTAGGGCACACAGATAAGAGCACACAGGCATGCACACTAAGGGCCACTTTAGAGACATCAATTGGACTGTGGGAGGAAACTGGAGTACCCGGAGTAAACATGCAGACAAGGCGATGACTCAGGTTGCTCCACCCTGAGATTGAACCAGGGACCTTCTTGCTGTGAGGCAGTAGTGCTACCCACCGAGCCACCTGTATTGGTCTCATTAGTTAAAAAAAAAAAAAGCTGATTAAAACCCATCCGCTCTCAGCCGTGTTTTTTGTGATTTTGTTCCTCTATTTGCATTTTTCATTAATACGTTTTTCTTTCAAAACTATTGAACAGTATATCCTCTTTCTTGGTTTGCATGCTTTCATTACTGTTCCTCCTGGTGCAAAAAGAGCAACTAAGAAAACTACTAAAAACACACTAGGCTGTCTAATCTGTGGCACTTCCTTCACCATGCTTCACATTGCCCCAATAACCCTCAACCTCATGTTATTGTTTGTAAGGCTTTCCTTTTTGTTCATGTTAAGAGCTTAAACTGAATGAAGGTCAGACCACATTTTATTGGTATGTACTGAAAAAACCGAAGTCGTTGCAAAGGCTTCATAAATGTCCTTTCCCAGTCCGATCTGTAATGTCAGCTCTTAAACATGCTCAATAGTTTTTCAACAATTTAAAGACACGTTTCCCGAGCTTGTTTTAGTCTATTCGTAGTGCGAAGCAGCGAGAGTACAATTGTAATGCAGTACTTTGGACAAATATCATAAATGAAGAAGGTTAAAATCTCGGGCTTTTGTTGCCTGGTTCCTTGTCAGATTGTCCCTGCCAGCTCTAGCAGGAAGGATGATGGCGTCAGATCCGCGGGGTTAAACCGGGGAAAGTTGTTTCCTGTAGGCTCAACTCCAACACTTTTCTGCTTGTTTGATGGGTTTCCAGTTGTAGTTTGAGTTTGGACTGGAGGAAGGAATAAATGCTCATGAAAACCGGAGGATAAGAATGTAAAAAGCAGACGCTGCGTGTGTAGTTTGAAGAGAATGGAAACGTCGAGTAAACAGGAGTGCGATAGTGTCGGTATGTAAACGTCAACACGCTTATTTTTTTAGGAAACAACCTATTTAAGAGTATTCGAGTTTTACAGTAACAAGTAAGCTTACTATTAAACTAATGTATGTTGCATTTGTTACAAATCGTGCACTTTTATCGGTGACTGCTTTAAACTGCTAGGTTGTTCTTACTGACAGTTAAACTGAATGTTGTAAATGGATACCATAAAACCTGACGTCATTTAACAACCCATGGACCAGGTTTATCTCATACTGTTTACATATAGATGATATTTTCTTAATCAAGAGATTATTTGAGTATAAGAGTTTATTTGAGTAAATCAGCCCTGATTAGTAGAATAACACTGGGCATGTAATAATGTAATGTTCATTTGTTCAGTTTATTGTGATTTCATTTTGTTCTAAATCTATTAGTATGTTGCTTGCAAGCTGTTCTAGTCAGTCTAAGCATGCCTGGGAATTCACTCGGTGTAAATGCTAGTATATGCAGATGCCATCTTGGTTAGGTCAGATGCTGGCAGGCAGGCTATAAAAGCTGCTCACATTTACAGGTTCTGGGCCAGGAACAACACTAGAATGGGCACCGATCCATCGTAGGGCATGCGTACATGCAGTCACACACTGATGGCCACT
>JAUZSV010381398.1:0-11233 GCA_034780495.1 Parotocinclus cesarpintoi | reverse complement strand
GTCAAATTGTGCACAGTGTGTCAATATTTTGTGTGGCCCCAATTATTTGCCAGCACTGCCTTAACTCTCTTGGGTTCAGGTTGCCATTGGAATCCTCTTCCTCTCCTTCATGACGACATCACAGAGCTGGTGGATGTTAGAGACCTTGCACTCCTTCACCTTCACCTAAATGGACTACTTTATTTTGTATCAAAGTGTAAAAATAGTCAGTGTTGTCCCATTAAAAGATATAATACAATAGTTACAAAAATGTGAGGGGCGTACACACATTTGTGAGGTATATAATGATATGATTTCAGCAGGTGTTTATGATTTGATACAGTGCATAATATCAGCAAATAATTCAAGGAATATGGACACATTTCAGTGTGTAAAGGGCAAGGGTGCGAGCCTAAAGTGCAGTCCCCTGATTTCTGATCCATCAGGCAAGAACTGTCATTCATCAATAACCAACTGGGCAAAGGATAAGCAAGCATTACAATATTGAGTTACATTCACAAATTAAGTTTCACTTAAAGTGTTACCATGCAAAAAAAGAAGTCTTATGTTAACCCTGACCAGAAGTAGTGTCAACCAGGCTTGGGGGTAAATGGGATGGACCACCACACAGTGTAAACCAGAAGGTCCAGGGTTCAAATCCCACCTCTGCCAAGCTGCCACAGTTAGGTCCTTGAGCACAATGGCTTGGATTGTAAGACTGTATGAGTTGTAAGTCGCTCTGGATAAGGGGGTCTTCTAAATCTAAAACCATCTTCTAAATGCTGGAAATGTAAATGTAACTGGTTGCTCCACATTGTCTGCGTGTGTTTGACTACTATCGCATTGAACTTGCTCCACGTGACGTTAAATAAACCAGCAAGTAGTGTGTTCAGTAAAGACCACACCTCCTTGTGTGATATCAGTTTAGAAAGCGTTTCGCCGTTATTCTGCCCTGCCTGTAGAGGAATCTCAAACTTAGAGCTGCTGCCTTGGCTAAAATCCTGCATTGTCCTGCTTAAAATGGCAGCAGAAGCACAATGAGGTCGATCTCAAACCTAGGCTTGTGTGTGATTTGAATATCGTTTCCCTTGTTTGTTTCCTCCAGGGTTTTTCCCACATTCAGTGGCATATGTTTGATAGACTGGTTGCTCTAAACTGGTCTGGTAAGAATGCATAAAATGTGTTTATTTATACGTAAATTCTACCCGTTCCTTTTCAAGAAAATGATCTGTGACCCTGTCGTCTTTTCCAGGGACTTGACTAGTGTCCTCTCAACTCAGAACAGAATGAAAATTAAAAAAATTAAAATTAAATGCTCCCACGGATGTTTACACCAAAAGATCGCTGATTCGCTCATTTCGCTGTCAATCAAAAAGGGTTTCAGCCTCGGACAGATCATCCAATCATCATGCAGAAGCTGAGCGTCCAGGCCAGCCCACTGCCCCATAGACCCCCTGAGACGCTGAGCGTCCGATGGGCGGGACAAAGCCCAGCATTAATCCAATGACTCGTCTCGTTTTGCTGCACGCTTTGCTTCGCTATTGAACTCTGTAGACGCTCAGAGTCCACACTGTTTAAAGCTCTGTGAAGCTGCGAGAATGAGTGAGAGGAAAGCCGCGTCGTTACCAGTGATAAGAAGCTGATTCTGAACAAAAGTTAAGCGCGATGTAGTGCATATTTAGTCAATGACATGTACACACAACAGTATATATTTGATCACTTATTTTTTGACAGTTTAGGGGGAGCTGAGCTTCCCTTGCCGTCTTTGCCACTGCCAGACACATATAAAGAAAATCTCAGCCCAAAACAACCACTGTAGTAAGCACTGATATTAATATAATGGATGTGCTTTTAAGCTCCACTAAATTCTTTCTGAGTTATGAAACTAAATGCCCACAAAGTGCTGTCTAAGTGCTGTCTATTTATTTCTATTGGTTTTGTTAATATGTTCCGTAGTTGGCATTGCATAAAATTTGATGTTTTTTTTTTCTAAAACTGCTTCACTCTAGTATGGTGAAGCTCAGTAATTGCACTGCTAGCAAAATAACTTGCAGTAACATCTATTATAAGTTTGCTGTGCCGTAAATTACTGTTAATATTCGTGGACGTGCATCTGCAGTCACAGTAAAAGTGGACAACTGAACTAAAGCCAGAAAAACATGTATGTGAATGTTCTGAATATTCATATCCATGGTAACCAGGTTGTATGGGCAGAGTTTTTCAGTTGAGCACTGTTGTTTGCAAAGAGGAAAGTGACTGAAGGGTGTAGGAAAATGTATTGGACTTTTTTCCTCTCAAAATAAATATATTTCAGTTTAAAATATATGAAATAAATCAGTAAAACATAAAACTCGATTAAATTAGACCTATTTAAACAACTTACAGTTATTTAAACGTAGATACTATACACCACTGACCAGCCCTGTCTTTCAATAGTCATTTAAACATGCCCAATTCGTTTTACTGTTTGGAAATGCGTAGCACCTGCGTCACACAAGTGGCGCGTCACACAAGTTTTTTATTTGCAACGTGTTCGCTCTGGGCAATAAACACAAATTGTCTGATTGTAAAACAAAACAGCAGCTACATTAGACATTTGCAAATTAGATCAGACAGGGTAAGTATGCAAGTCAAAATATATTCATCTAGTTTGTATTGTAGCAACAGCATTTTGTTAGCGTTTTTGTTGTTGTTATTTTGTTATCTGTAAGCAGTGTGCCAAGGACTTACTAATCCCTGTACACAGTGCATTACATTAGTGAACATTATAAGACACAAAAGCATTAATAATTTTTTCTAAATCCAATTAAGAAAGGCAATTTCTGATCTTGACCTTGCTGAATGAACTATCATGCTGCAAAAGATTTTTGCTTTTATTCTTGGAGTATCTTTGAATTCTACCCTCTGCAAGGTGATCATTTTTATTTTCATCAAACGATGAAACACAGAAGGCGTCCTTTCGTTCATAACACATTATCCAGTCCACATCAGGTAAGACGTGTTTTTAAAGTGTTCTTTAAATTAGCAGTGTATTTTTGAAATAGTAATCACTGTGATCATTTTTACAATTACCAAATTTTCACAGGATGTTTCAGATCAACTGGTGTACTCTAATGTGATGCCAGTTCTGCTGAACAGGAAATATGTCTTTGATGATTTCGGAAAAGTTAAAATACACTTATTTCATAATTGTACTTGATACACTGAGACCATCCAGAATTTTGTGTTTTGCGCTGATATTACCACACTGGAACTAAATACTGACACACAATATTAATACTGTAATTCTGTATTAAATTAATTAAAATAACTGAACAATTAAAAAAAGGTTTCTCTATATCTGCAATCCCCTGATGAATTGTGGTGTTGGGATCGATTCACAGATTAGTGCTGACCCTCTACTGTTTGCTCTCATCTGTCTTTTGGGCTGACTGCTACCCACTTACTCTCCCCAGAGATGAATTATTGTGGTGGTAGTAGTGATGATTGCAGACAGTAGCACCCAATGGGGTTTTGATGAAATTATCAGAGGAATCAGGCACAATAAAATCTCATCTATACTTCCAGGCCATCTTGGCAGCTCTTCTGTTTTCTCTCCATCAGTAACCCTTCTGACAAGAGCAGATTCCTACTGTTACATCTCTGGGACAGGGATGGTGGTGAAGTCTACATTGACATTTATTGAATTGCATACAGTATTAACCACAGATATTTTGCATTTGGTTTGGTCTTCATTTCATTTGTTAATAAACATCTATTATTGCATTTATGGTTTGCAACACATTCCAAAAAAAGTTGAGACGATAAAACATTTACCACTTTGTAATTGCTTCTTACAACACATATAATACATTTTACACTAAGGATACCCATAAAATTACTGTTTCAGGTGTTATTTTCTTACATTCTTATTGCAAACACATGTTAAGATGTCACATCTGGGTCACATTTTCTATTTCAAAATTCCACACAATTCAGGCTAGTTCAGTACCTGTACCCTATATAGCTTATATAATGTGTGCCGCATGTGGTTTTTGTATTGTCTTACTGAAAAATGCATGGATGTCCATTTAAATTGAATTTAGCTTGTTGCTCTAAAATCTAAGTGTACTTTTCAGCTTTACTGCTGCCATCACGGAAGTCTAAATGGCCTTTGCCAAGGGAACTGACCCAGTCCCATACAGTGACAGACCCTTGAACTTTCTGATGATGTCTGGATGACCCTTTTTGTCTTTGGTCTGGAGTAAAAGCTGTCCATCTGTGTGATTGTCCATCCCGGGTGCAGCTTCTGGGCTTCTTTTTTGCACAATAACATTTTAAGTGGCATTTGTGATTGTCACACTGTATTGTAGTGCTTTTTGGAATGTGTTGCAAACCTGAAATGCAGGAATGCATGTTTATTAACAAGTTAAGTGAAATTGTCCACAAAAATGTCCTGTAAATATAAGGACATTTTCCTTACCATCCCAACTTCTTCTGTTTTCTCTGGAAAGGACTGTTCAACAGTAATATATGTAAGAAAAATAAGAGCAATTACCTTTTTAGTGTATTTTAAATTCCAATTATCCTGGTCAAGCTTGTTAGGGAATCAGGAGCTATGACCAGAGGACACCCTAAATGGGGAGCTGGTAAATCATGGGGCCAGGTAGGCATCTGCTATCTCAGATATAACACCTGCATGATGACAACCTGGGTCACTGCAGCGGTTTCCTTCAGAACTGTAGACCTCTGCTCTACCCAAGCATGCATAAAGCAAATAGAAAACAAACACATTGCAAGGATTGCTGTATGACTAAATGCCAATTTCTATAAAAACATTTCTATAACTCTCTGTTTTAGACAAAGACTTTCAATTAAATATATAGCAATTTTGGCTAATTTTAGATATATCTTGATTTCTAATCAGAAAGTTTAAATTCTAGCTCTGCTAAAGCGACCACTGTTGGTCCCTTGAGCAAAGTCATTAATCTTCAACTTATTATCTTTAACTTATTATGGCAGGTTTGGTGCCTTTATTCCACATAGTTAAAATGTAAATAATTAAGCAAATCAGGTTCTTGAAATAAATGAAAACTATATAATTGAAAGTAATTGCATGATTTGTGGACCTTGAGTTTGTGCTAAATTAAAAATAAATCTTGGCTAATTCTATCTAAACTCTCATAAAAACATGTTTTTTCTTTCTATTATGTAATTTCAAGTTCATAGTCTTGCAAAATTGAGAAACCATAAATAAATGAATTGGAAATCTATTCAACATTTGACACTTTCTTACTCCCTTGTCTATCCATCTCAGTCTATCTTTCTGGCTTGTTTCCTGGTCGGGCGTCTATAGTAAGGACACACAGGTTATGCAGACCCCTAGCGGAGCAGTTCAGCTGTCATTAACCCTGTACAGCTGGGCTCATGGGGAGGCTGCAGGCTCAATGGTGCTGTGTGAAAGGACGACTGCAGCGGCTCTAATCTACACCATTGTGCTTCTGGATCAGTGACAGGGGAAAGAGAGGGCCAGTGCGAACCCCACGGAGGCATGAGAATCCGCCACTGAGAGACGCAAAACGGAAGGCTAATTTCAACAGTGTGCACACACAATCACCAACCGTCTTTCTTTCCTTAGCTGGGTCTCATGGACAAACTCCCACACAGTCCTTTCTGTCTCTGGCTCAACAGCCCTTCCTCCGAAACCCACCTGCACTCTGCAGCTCAGCCTTTCATCTCATAGCTCTGTGTTTAACAGACAAAAGAGCCAGGAAGGAGAGCCTATTAAGTCACTTAGTTAAGACCACTTGACAAATTAACACAATTAGTCTGTTCCATTCATGGTTAAAGCTCAGAGTCTTATCCACTTACCTATCACCTTTTTCCACTCCATTTTAAAATCGGGAATATAATGTGAAGCGTGTGAAAACCAAAACTCATGTGGAGGAAAAATGTTTTTTTAAAAAACAACTCTATTTACATGAGCCTTTTGGAACGTATTAAAAATTAGCCCAGTTTCAATTTGCATAAAATCACTGTAGCATTTTTCCAGTCAATTTAACTGAATCACTAAAGCATATATTAGCTTGAGCCTAACTCAGATGGGCCTCTTCTGCAGCAAGACTCTCCAAAATCTGCACCCTGCAATCCATGTGTACAACGTACAAAAAAAAGAAACATAATACATTTAACCCTACAGCACATTAAGGCACAACGGTGTTACCACTGCATATATGTCACTGGGCAGAAGTTTTGGAGAACACACATCTGAATAGATGTTTAAACAGTCTTCTTGTGCAAACTCAAATTACTACAAAAATTGTCAAAATAGAAAACATAGTTTTGTAATTCAATTAGCAAACACTGTGATTTTCCAACACCTTCAACAACATTTGAATAAGATTGAGCTTGATGGAACAAATGAAGAAATTTTTGCATGTTTTATTTAATGAAAAAGTAAGATTTTTTTGTTCCCACATCATTTTACATACTATATAGTAATTACATTTAAAAAAAAATTGTATTTATAGTCTGCTTCGAAATGCCCTTTTTCACAAAACAAGTTGAACAGGTTTACCCCTCCCCAACCACAAAATAAATAAATAAAAAATGTAAAATAACAGTGGGTAGCACCGACGCCTCACAGCAGGAAGGTCAATCCCAGGGTGGAGCAGCCTGGGTCCTTTCTGTGTGGAGGCTGCATGTCCTCCCTGTGTCTGGGTGGGTTTACTCTGGGTATTCCAGTTTCCTCCCACAGTCTAAATACATGCGTGTTAGGTTAATTGGTGTTTCTAAAGTGGCCAGTGTGTGTGCCCTATGATGGATTTCCGCCCCGTCTAGGGTTGTTTCTGCCTTTGTTCCCAGAGTTGCCGGGTGGGCACCGGGACCCCGAGACTCCGTGTGGATTAAGCGGGAGATAATGGATGGATGGATGATAATACATAAAACAGTCAGTACAACGCTAGCAAACACAGCTTGGAATAGTTGCACACGTAAAATCCTACCACTTTTTAATAAATCACAAAAAAGGTTACTTAATGTTTGGTAGAAAAATATCTGAATGATACACACTGATTTTCAGGAACACATTTATTTTAAGTCAATAGGATCTATTTGGCAAGTGGTCAATGGTCAACTTCACTTTCTGTTCTACAATGCATGGGTGTGGCTGAAATAAGGGTCTGTCTATGGAGTAAAGCATTTATTATTTTCTTGAATACGTTTATAAATGTAAAACATTAAAATCGAAATCCTTTTAACTTCACCTTAAATGCAACCAAATATGACAACAAACTTGTATTATTTTCATTCACAAGTTAAAACTTATGTATTATAATTTGTGGAAGCCACCTTCCCATAGAAACACCCTCTTCCAATCTTAGCTTGGCCTAGTGTGACCTGGTCGGGTGCTATACAGACACAACTGGCTATGTTAGAGTTTGATCCAAGATCATTTTCAAATCACTGCAACAGGAGCCGCACAAATGGTGGATGGATACAGTTAGCTTAGTCCATTCCTCCACGTGTATTCACTCTATTCACTCACCCATCCTTCAGTGGGGAATTGTGCTCATCATGGAGATATTAAAAACATGGGATATAAAACGTGGGAGCAAAGACAAATATAAAGTTAATACCACATAAAGTTTCAAATGCTGTGCATCTGCCTATCAAATGGCTGCATCTGTTGATGCAGATCATCCATACATAGACAGAATTAATTTATGTTATTCAAATGCTTCTCTTTTAACAGCTGTTGCCTTTGCAGGTGTAAAAGGTAAAAGGTGTTGACTCATCAATCCACACACAATTTGCGTACTGTGAGCGCTGTTTAAACACTGAATATAGATTATGCATTAGGTATAAAATACAAATGCATCAGTACAGACAAAATGTATATACGTCTATAGCACAGCTGCATCAGCTGATATGCACTAGAGAGACTGTAATAGATTTGATCTTCCTGCCACCAATTATCTTGCTAACATACATTCATTTGCTGCTGTTCCAGTCATTAATGCCATTTGATTTTTGGCAATGGAATATCTGTACTTTTCTGACGATAGGGGATTGTCAGAAGATGAACAGCTGTTATGTTAAACAACTATAACAACACTACCATTAAGAGACTTTTGTGCTAAACAATAGCAAACTCAGTTGCAAGTGGCATGGTGACTCAGGTAATAACACTATCAACTCACAGCGAGAAGTTACTCAGGTGGAGGAGCCAGGGTCCTTTTGGTGGTGATTAGTTGGCATGTTCTTCCTGTGTCTGTGTGGGTTTTCTCCAGGTACCCCCATTACCTCCCACAGTCTAAACACGTGCGTGATAGGTTAATTGGTTTAAACTTAGTGTATGTGTGAGTGTGTAAGTGTGCACCATAGGCTGGCAGTGAGGCACCAGCTTTCTTAAGACCTTGTCCAGAATTAAGCAGATAAGAACATGAATGAATGAATAAATGATCTGCATCCATATCTAGGGTTATTAATAATAAAATAATTGGTTCTTTTTCAAATGTTTTATCTACATAACATATGATACAGGTAAATCAACCAATGGCAGGTCAGTGTGCTTATCTTTTTCAGCGATTAGTGAAAGTTGTAATAAATTGAAGAATCACAAAGAACAGGTCAAGATAAAGATTAAAGAACAAACTCTGATTTGCTTCTAATGCACACTGCATTGCACTGTGGTGATGTAGTGGTTAGGGTACTGGACTATGGACCAGAAGACTGTAAGTTGCTCTGGATAAGGGCGTCTGCTAAATGCCATAAATGTAAATGTTAATACAATCAAACCTGTGAAATAAAAAAAGTGTTGTCTAAGACAAAAGCACCATCGTTTAAAATAAATCCTGCGCTGCTTTGAGAGACTAAATCTGTAAAACATATCGACATCTTGTTTCAAATGATCCAGTAAACAAAACCAAACCAGCCCATACAGGACTGCACTTTAACAGTTTTACAGATGCAAAGCAACAGTTCTTATAAGAGAAGAAGTTATGAAGATTTTAGAAGCAGAGAGTTATGGGAGCGGTTGAGTGGGTATGTGGCGTGTGGCAATTCAGTCGATACAGAGTATGAGGGAGAATAAGAAGAGGAAGAGAGAGAGCAGAGTAGGAAGGAGGCTGTTCTTGGACCAGTCAATAATTATCCTCCTTATCCAGGCTCTGTGCATGATTGCGACAGGGCCTTTGGGTCTCATATAAACCCCATTCAGACCACACAACAGAGCAACACCCAGGCTGCGACAGGACCCCTTTTACTACGTTGCTTTGTTGAGCACTCTCTCTCTTTCTCTCTTTTCCTCACTCTCTGTCTCTCTTTCCCAGTCATTACCATACATATCCATATGAACAGTCAGGCCGGTTCCTAAGCAGCTGTCCTCAGATGTGGCATCAAAAAAAGAGAGAAAGGAGTCTGAATCCTTAAGCGATGAACAACAGAGGCTCTTGAAGGGCTCTCTCTCAGTGATATACCTCACCATTTAAACAGTCCTTTCAGATCCAATGGGCCAGAGGTGGGTGCAGGGCCACAGAAAGGGTGAAGTCTCATTCAGGCTTACTATTGAGGAGTGAAGGGTTCACAGTGGCTACAGTCTTTGGGTCAGAGGCTGTATTTTATATACATGCAGGTCAGATTCAGCTCCATGGGTGATACTGGTTAAAAAAACAAGTGTGTGTTGATAAATATATGTATCTATATGCATGTATATTATATCAACTATCAAATGGTTCAAAATGCCATGCTTTTCCCTGTCTGTACAGTAAACTATTAAAGAGCTTTTTCAATTAGGAGGGGAAAAGTAAATAAAAATGCTTTATGAATACTATATATATATATATTTGTACATATATGACAATTTTATAAGCCCTACAAATAAGTAGGTATGTCCAAAATTGCGGGGTAATCATCCTAGATTATAATGGTGTAAGAATTTGGTTTAAAAATGCATTACAACTTCACTCATTTAAACTTGCACAAACTTCTTTGTCACTTAAGACACTATTTTTTTGTGAAATCATGCTTTTGCTAGTAGTTATCCAAAATACTGCAAGAACAACTAATGGGCCTTAGGAGTTCTTCAGTAAAGTCCATTTTGGCCCTTGGAGCTGTCACCCCCTCCTTTACGCCATCGACCTCCTGCTAGTGGACGATAGAGGGCTTTAGGCCACATTTGGAGGAGATGAATGGGTGAGCTCAGTGCTGCAAAGCAGGCTAGTTTGTTGCTTCACGGGCGGCCTTCCATTCCATTCGTCCATAGAAAAGTATAAGAGCGCGAGTGATTGATAAATTCTCTTGCACTGGCTCTTTTGCCCCTTTTTTATTGCCTCCCTCAGAGCCTGTGACCCATTACTCGCAGAGCACAATGGGCCTTGTCGGCACTTTCCACACTGCTGCTGAGTCAAGCTGCACTGGGGGAACTGGGGTCAATTGAGAGCGGCCGCTGCTCTTTCAGGCTCACTGTGAGAGCTCAGCAGGAACGCTGCTGCACTGGAGAGCGTATCGCCTCTGACATCTATCTATCCAGTTGCCTGTCCTTACCTCTGTCTAACCATCCATCCATACATCCACCCATACATGTTTTGGCCTTCTTCCCCTCTTCATCAATGTCTTTGTTTGTAGCACCAAAACAGCTTGCTAATCCTTCCTGGTCCCTCCCTTTGCTCTTTGTGGCTGCCTCTTTCTCTCACCATCTCTTATTGTGCACCCCTTTTGCTCTTACCCTCTTCTCTGGTCGCACCTCTCTTAATCCCACTTGTTGCTTCCTGCCACAGGGCGCCTCAGGGCAAGTGGGCACCGGAAGCTTCTCCAGTTCTGACAAACAGTTACGGGCTGCCACTGGCTGTGTTCTCAATTGCAATGTGAATTCACTGAAGAGAGAGAGAAAGAAAAAGAGTGTGAGACAGTGAGAGAAAGGGTGGAGAGAGCAGGGGAGGAGGGTAAGGTTGGTTGACTTCTTGAGCCTATTTTCTCCATTTTAACGCCATTAAAAAAGAGTAGCTAAGCGATTAGCAGCGCAAGAGGGGAAAAGACACCCTCAAGTGTGAGCAGGGTTAAAGTGGAGGGGGCATGCTGGGCTCACAATGCACAAGCTCACTGGCCACAAAGTGCTTCTGCTCCCTCAAGCACACTCCATGGAGACTCCAGTCAGGTGGAACATTTAACTGCCAACTCTCGCCTCTCGTTGTCCATTGCTGTCTCTTTCTCTCTCTCTCTCTCTCTCTCTCTCTCTCTCTCTCTCTCTCTCTCTCTCTCTCTCTCTCTCTCTCTC
>JAUZSV010381294.1:0-11233 GCA_034780495.1 Parotocinclus cesarpintoi | reverse complement strand
AGACACACACACACACACAGACACACAGACACACACACACACAGACACACACACACACACAGACACACACACACACACACACACATTAATTCGTTCAAGAACATGTTGAATAACAGATTTACTAGAACAGTACAAAGCCATAAATCACATTTTCAGTGCTCTATGCTGTGTAGGAAGTCTAGTTGCGTCGTATTGCACACGTGTGGTACTAGTCTACAGTAAACAGAACAGTGGATTGTGCACTGCACATACTGTGTGACAGTATGCATGACAAGATAGCAGCGTGCACATTTCTTCTATAAGTATCTAATAAGAATAATACTGCATAGTAAAAGACAATTCTGGCAATAGTCATGCTGTTACAAAATGTTATATTACTAAAACAGCATTTTTTCCCCAAGCGCATATTGTCTATTGATAAACATGTATAGAACCATTTTAAGAGAAAATCTTAGTCAAATAAAAGCCAGCAAAAACTTTCAAAAAGGTTTCACAAACACTGTTTAGCACAAAAAGCCTAAAGGAACTGCTCACAAATTAGGGTATATTTCAAAACAAATGTTTAATTTTCCTAATAAAATATCCCCAAATTGTGTGAGCTGTGTGCGCGCACACACACACACACACGTGCTTGATCTTTAGAACCTAATCTATCTTATTTAAAATTAAACGCACACAATTGCCTGTGTAAATGTAATGTGTATAGGCCACATTAAAGAGCACAAAACAAATTTTAGCTCGTCCATAATTTTACAGACTGTCTTGAGCTCACACTGATTCAAATACTCCAAGTGGTACCCTGCCTCTTTAGACCTGGTTAATTGTGGAGAAGTTCAACATCTTCTGCATGGAAATTCACTAAGGTAGAATGCTTAAAAATGAACGTGTTTTAATGAGAGAAAATCATCAGATGACAACAGAATTCTGAGGAACACCAAGTTTTACGTATTTTCCAAATGTCACCTAATCTTCTTTGTGAGCGTGAGAACGGTGGTAATAAAAACAACTACAGGGTTAAAGCCAAGTACTGCAAAGTTATACAAAGGAGCGACAGCATACTCCACAGTACACTAGGCTGGTATCATGTGATATCACATTAGTTCAGATTAAAAGTACATAAATACACACAAACACCAGGATCTGTCACCCACCAGGAAAGAGGCACATTTAATCGCAAAGCTAGTCTTGCATGACACCAATAATTTCATATCTTTAAAATAAAAAAAATAACCCATAAATGTCCCCTACTTTTTGTGAGGAGTGTATATACACAACCAAACATGCATAGAGTGGATCAGAAAAAACATCTCACAAGGTGCTTACTGCTTTCCATATCACACAATCTTAGTTGACAAATTATTTACCAGTAATTACACACAAAATGAATATAAATTTTTTTTATTCAATATTTACCTTTTCCATCATCTCTCTCTCCTTTCTTTCACCTTCTTCCATTAAACTTCTTTCTTCCTCTGCCATTTCCTTGGTGATGACCACCTCCCCAAGCTGACCTTGTGATGCACATACAATACAGCCATTAACACCAAGAAGGGTTGTACGAGTCTAAACATAGTTTATTGACTTACATGCAAAGGAACGACGAATCGGTAAGGTATTAAAAATTCGAGTTAAGCTTCATACCTGCACCAGTAACCTTCATTGCAGCTCCTTCTGGCTCCTCACACTCGTTAGGTTTAGGACAAAGGGGAGAAACACTACGAGAACCCTCTTTAACGTTTCTAATGGAAAATAAGAGAGCAGTTTTACTTATATTTCTACAACAGCAAACTTTACAAAATCTAAACAAATAAAACATAATGCGTGAATGAAATTAAACTACTTACCCACTCATTTTAGTTGTTAGGTCCGACAACACGCAAAGCCACTAATTATTTTTAATACTACCGGACCGTTTTTACAAATCCTTGAGAAAATCTGACAATCTGCCCAATAAGGAAAGCACTGTTCCTTTTCAACACGCACAGATATCCTAACAACTCACCAGCACAGATATCCTAACAACTCACCAGCACAGATATAAATGTACCCCAACTCCAAAACAACTACTGATAACAAATAAAACGGTTTTTTTTCTCTATAAATGCATGCAAAGTATGAAAAATCCTAAACTCTACCACACAACCAACTGCACAACGCCCACATGCCGCTCTGACTATATACACAGTAAACCCAGCAGTTTCGCGCCATTCCGGGCGCAACCATTGTAATTATGGGGTGTGCATACAAATCGATTTATAATTTAAAAACTCAATTTCGTCTAAAATTATAACATTATTATGACATATTTTAAGTATAGAGAAAATAATTTATTATGGTTGTGTTGAACAATATACACTAAGTATTTTAACTAATTTACTCTATCAACTACATAGTACTGGACTCCCCTGTGTATAAAATGTATGCAACCCCCTTGCTTTACGTTTCCCGCGAAAGCCTTTTGCAGTGATACAGACCACGCCACAGCTTGTTATAAAATGCGCTTATTTAACAGAAACCTTTATATAAAACTTTTATGAAACGTATAACGTATAACTTATGAAACAGAACTTCGAAACTGGCCTAAAAGCACAAGCAAATCGCAGGACAGAGCGAATATGAATTTGTTCAGACCTGCCTTTATTCTTTGTGCCATAGATTCAACAATGTGCTTGTTCATATTGACCTGGTAACATCATGAATTTGCTGCAGATTTGTCACATACACGTCCATGATGTGAATTTCCCTTACCACCACATAATAAGGGGCTATTGGATCTTTATCTGATGACTGTGGAGGCCAGTTTGAAGAAACCAGTTTGAGATGATCTGAGCTTTGTGACATATTAAAGATTTGTGGACTGTGGTCATAAAGGGATGGTCACTGTCAGGAGCAATACTCAGGTAGGCTGTGGTGTTCTTATGATGCTCAATTGGTATTAAATAGCAGAAAGTGTTGCCACCAAACCACCCAACCCAACCACGCATCGAATAGTGATCAGTTTGTGTTCTGTGCAAAATTATTGTTTTTTTTCCTCAAGTGGAGAAGAAGAAAGCACCACCAAACTTTTGTGCCTTAAGTATAGTCAAACCAAGGAAATGGTCAAACCTGCAGCAGTACTCTAAAATTGAAACTTCAAGGTTAAAACATGTTGCTCTCTAGTTGTAATTGTTTCTGCCTCTTTGTAACTGTGTCACATGCAGACTGCTTCAATAAATTTGTTGAGCACACATTGCAGAGCCATTGAGCAAAGGTTTTGGTACACCTTGTCGGCACTGCTGGTAATTGTGGTAAAGGTTACAGCCTTAGGCTATATAATGCTGGAGTTGGGTAAAAATACAGCCCTCATAAAACCTGACCTACATGAGTAATCCTGAAATTCCCAATGGCACTATAGTGTAAAGGAAATTAGATCTAAGTCTGATATAATCACCTGAAGTAAAGGCAACTACAGTATATTAAGTATTCCAGTGAATGGATTGGTAGTTGTGAAGCATCATATGGACATTGTCAATGTCTTGTACCTTGCCGAGGAGGCAAGTAACAAAGTACAGGTATTTTGCATGTACTTTGTATTATTTTTGCAGATGTTCATGTAGTTATAGTACTGCTTTGAAGTGACATGGATCTGTACTGATATCTTCCACCATGCATGCTTCTCTCTCTCTTACACACATGCACTTCTCTGCGCATGCGCTCTGCACCTAGCTCTTAGTGACCGTTACAACTGTTTATACTCACTAAAAGACAATTGTGGCCAAACGTTATGAGAATGGCACAAATTTTGTTTTTGAACAAAGTTTGCTGCATCAGTTTTTGTGGTGGCAATTTGTATTAACTGTAGATTGGGAAGAGTGATCGAATGAATTGCAATTGCTATTGCAAAGTCATTCCCTGCCACGAAAATTACCTTATCTAAAAAATTACTGGATTCCATCCACTGAATTTCAGCTCTATAAAATGGCCTACGAACTTCATTTCAGTGACGATTTCATTAGCTAAAGAGAAAAAGTTAATGAGGTCAAGACAGTTGATATCACTCTGTCATGCTGATTAGAAGAACAGAATAGTTGCTTTAAAAGGGTAGTGGTGCTTTTAAATTTTCTTCTGTTAACCATGCCTACCATCAAGGAAACGTGCACCCATCATTGCATTATGTCAAAAGGGTTGTTGTACGGTAGCACCCCAATCAACAGTCTATTAAATTATCAAGAACTTTAAGGAAAGTCGTTCAATTGCAGTGAAGAAGGCTTCAGGGTGACCAAGAAAGTCAAGCAAGTGTCAGGACCGACTACTAATGAGGATTCAGCTCCGAGATTATGTCAAAACCAGTGCAGCTCTTGTTCAGGAATGGAAATGGGCAGGTCTGTGTATATGAACACACAGTGAGATGAAGGCTTTTGGAGGATGGCTTGGTGTCAGGAAGGGCACCAAAGAAGCCAAGACAGACTGACATTCTGCAGGAAGGTAGGGATTGGACTGCAGAGGAATGCGGAGTAAAGTTATGATCTCTGAAGAAACCCCCTTCAAACTGTTTGGGACATCTGGAAAAAATTCTGTCAGAAGACGAAAAGGTGAGCGCTACCATGAGACCTGTGTCGTGCATCCTGAGACCATTCTCGTGTGAGGTTGCTTCTCATCCAGGGGAGTGGGTTCACTTAATAAGAACACTGCCATGAATAAGGAAGGAAAAGGTAACAAAACATCCTTCAAGAGCAACTTCTCAGATCGATCCAAGACAATTTGGAGATTTTTCCAGCATAATGGAGCACAATGTCACAATGCAAAGTTAAACCAAGTGGCTAGGTGAAAACAATGAAATTTTGGCTTCATGGCAGGAAACTCTCTAGATCTAAAGCCCAGTGATAACCTTAAAACAGTCAATCCTCCAAAGAGTGTGGACAAACATGAAATTGCAGTCTTAAAGAAGAAAGACCAACACTGTAAATGTTGTCTTTGATTAAACTGGATGTATTTGTTAATAAAACATTGAAAAACGTATGGAATGCTTATTATCAGACATAAGGTGTTATGTTGTCAGACATAAAACAGAGGCAGAAAATTTTTTGGAAGTAACATTTTTTGCTACCCTCAAAACTTTTGGCCACAACCTGTAGTACTATATTAGTATTTAAGAACTTGCGTACATATTCCACCTTAGATCAACAGTATAGTGATACAGATTGTATGCCCCAGTACAACAAGTAGTCTAGAAAAGCTCCCAGCTACACTCAGTGGTCATCTTCGAGACTGTGAGCCCAGCTCTCTTCAGGTCATTGATTAGGTCCTCTTGTGTAGCTGTGGACCGATTCCTGACCATTCTCAGAATCATCCTTACCCCATAAGGTGAGATCTTGAATGGAGCATGGTTGTCTTCACAAAGAGCTGCTTGCCTGTTGTCCTGTAGCTCACCCCAGCCAACCGCAGGTATTCAATTTGATTGTGTATGTGTGTGTATGTATATGTATGCACACACACACACACACACACACACACACACACACACACACACACACACACACACACACACACACACACACACACACAGTGTGACATGCTTCTGCTCACTCCGTAATTCTACTCTCCATCACAATAATTAGGTGCATCTTATTTGTGTAATCAAATAACTTTATTTGAATTTTATTTGATTTTCTGATTATCTTGTTTAACGTAAATTCAAATGCTTATTTTTTAAATCGCTTTATATTCATTTTGATATATCTCCTAATTTTTGTGAGTTGTTTATTTTGGATCCTGGATACACAATTTCACAATATTCGCAATTCAACCACAAGATGGCAGCAGCTCAACGGTTTCTTAATATTGTTAACGGTCTTCCAATTACTGTCATTCAGTCTCTTTTTTTTCTCCCATCACGTATCTGCCAGTGTATTATTATTAAGCAATTCATGTTTTATAACAGGTGTGTAAATCTGACACTAATGACAGAAATAAAATTGAGTAAACTATTGTGCCAATTAAACATAACAGAACAGAATCAGTGTTCATCTAATGCCTTCTTGTTGTTCTTAAAAAATAAATCAGCATTCGTAGTTGATGAACAGTCCTATAGTTCTACTCAGCAACTAAAAAGTTATCTTGGATTACATGGGAACCATTAACAGACTTTTTTCTTCTTCGTAATTTCAGTGAGCAACAGCAACATTTTCCTGAGGCATGTGCCCGAGTAAAGTAGTTCTGATGTGGCCCCTGTAAGCTGGTTATGGTGGTTTAGTGGGTAAGGTACTGGTCTATATACCAGGCTTCAAATCCCTCATCTGCTAAGCTGCCACTCTTGGGTCCCTGAGCAAGCTGAGCATTTGCTAAATAACAAAAATCTAAATATAAAATATAGAGATGCATGCGGATATTCTGCAAGCAAAATTATTGAAAGTATTGAAAATGAAGTAATGAAATGACATGAAATGAAATTGATGAAAATAAGTAAATAGATCTAATATTATATAAAGGACAATGACATTCTTGTTTATGCGATTAAACTGCAACTAGCGTGGAGTGAGGCGCTCCTGTGTGGAAGCAGGGCTCTACAGTGCAAGCGTTTTTTTTGCATTTGTCTTTTATGCAAGAAATGCAAATTTGAATATTTATTTAAGGGCACTTTAATGAAACAAGTTTTTGACCTGAAAGTACATTACAGAGTGTTCATTTGGTCTGTCTCGTTACCTATTGAGTGTCCATGATGCTTCCTTTGTGGGACATTGTCTTTGTAATGCTTTCTAACCACATTCTACTATTTGCTGTTTAACAAAATTGTAATCTTTCCTTCATTTTGGAGAGACAGTGAGAGACAGCGGAACACACGAGGAACAGATCAAATGTAGACAAAAGCAAATCTTAGAACTAACATGGGAGAAATATAAGCCCTTCTGTATAATATCTGTGGTTTAGCTTCATTTAGCTACTGGCCAGAAAATCATTGATTTAATCTAATCAGAGTATTAATATGTGAAATTTATTTTTAAAAAGTACATTTACATGCTTACATATACAGTATATTTAGCACGAGACAGACATCGAAGGGGCAATGTACTTAAATCTATGTCATTTTTGTGTCTTCCACAAAGCCTGCAACTAAAGTGTATACATATGTAGGTATAAACTATTTAAAGGATATTTAAAGCAATTATTTTTTATTATTGTTAATCTTTTGGTCATAACAAAATAAGCCAACAAACCCATTCTCAAAATTGTGCTGTGGCATTTGTAATGTGTCATACCTAATTATTTAGCTATGTTTTGAGTAAATACCAGAGAGCTCTAAATGTGAGACGCTGACATTTCTTTCTGGCAATTGGTCTGATTTGGACACGGCTGGCATACCAGAGACTGATGAGAAGCCAGCTAGAGTGAGACAAAGTTGCCTCTGAAATTCTTCACGCCTGATAACGCAGATCAATTTACAAAACAGCTTTTTGTCAAAGGACAAGACTGCTTTTCTCTTACTGCGCTGGAGCAGTTTTATATTCTGCCTAGCAAGTTTGAGCTGCGTCACGTTTCTTTTTATCAGGTCTCCATTCCATGGGCTATTCGAGACATTGCAAAAATGCCTTAATCTTAAAGTAAAACGTAAACAAAAATAAATCAGCAAATTTGGTGGTTATCACTGACGCAAACACTAAGGTGAAAATTTGCCATTTATGATGTAATTCTCTTGCTGCTATTATTGAATCTAGACTGAATAATTGTTTAGAGTAAACAAGATTCACTGCACTATACTGTCTTGAAGTATTTTTTTCTACATTTGCCATGCTTTTTGGTCACTAGTTAATCTGGTCCCTGTGTTCCCTGGTAACTATCCCAGAGAACACAGGATGCTGCCATAAGCATGCTCTGGATAGGACTAGAATAAATTGCAGGGCTGGTTGTGTTCACTGCTGCAGCACCAGTAGTGATCCAGTGCACAGTATTATGTCCCTTATACACAGCCAGTAGTTCCTGTATGATGTCTCACCTAATTGGAAGTCACTGCAAGGACTCAAAACCATGTCACCATGGTGGTGCACATGCAGCGCTGACACAATCACCTTTGGTGCATGTGTGCAGGTTATCTCTGAGGTTATCGTGTAGGGCTGGCTGGATGTAAACATATGGAAATGGTCCATTAACCCATTTCCTCCACTGGAGTGTTTTTGTTTTTTCACGCTGCATGTGTACTGTGCATTTAAGAATTTGACAGATGTGGTGAGCTTTTTGACAACAAATATATTTTTGTAAATCTTTTTACAAAATATATTACCAAGAAATTTCCCATTTTTCTGTAACTTGTAACAATGCTTAGTTCTTGGCCCCAGCTTTCTTGCAACAACTAAGGAAGGACATTGTTCTCAATGTTATATATGCAGTGACTACACCCAAGGAAAGAATTTACATGAAATGCATATCTAGGTTTTCTATATATCATACAACATCTCCCTTTAATGAGTGAACTGAACAATATTTACAGGATGATCTGTGTTGTACATGTCATATTCCATTATATAATGCTTTTGATTGACATAAAAGTATGCTCCATGATAAAACATAGATTTGCATTTAGTAGGTGTGCTCAGCCAGAGTAAATTACATTTGCATTTATGGCATTTAGCAGATGCCCTTCTCCAGAGCGATTTACAACTTAGACAATCTACACAGACTTTGGCAGTAGAACAGACAGAACAGTCACTTTATTTATCTTAGTATGTTTTACGTATGAGGAATTTGTCTTGGTGAGTACACCAATGTATCCGTTGGAGATACGGTTCTACCTCAAAAGACTTCCTGCTACTACATAGATGTGCTTAATGAACTTTTGAGCTAATATCCCTCTGTCCAATAAAAATGAAATTTGGAAAATTTGGAAAATTGAACCAGCTGGTGTAACCCTTAGCAGATACTATTGGACAAGCCCAGTGTAACATTGTTTGTAATAAATGGTATACTGTATGTAACTACTTGTACAAGTAAGTCATATTAGTTGTGTAATACCAGTGTAAATATTGTCACCTTTCATAACATGAAGATCTTCACTGTGTTAATCATGTTTTTCTTTATTTTTACATCTACAGTACTGTATTCTTAGTGCAAATGATTTAAAATGGGTCCTAAAATGGTTACTAAAGAGAAAGAAATCCTCTTGGCTGCCAGGTTAAGCAGTTATCATTGGCAGGCCCTGCCCTGAGTTCACTAATAGAGTGAGAGATTTTTTAGGACTTTATTAAAAAATAAGCTTTGTATTAATTATTTTGGCTAGCTATGAGTTAATGTAAGTGTTACTGTGCAACAGATTCCACTATGATGTATATTCTATAATAAACTCATCAGTTCATGATACATTGTACTTATAATGGCTTTGATGGAACATATGCCTATCATAAATCAGAGAGCACCTCTTCAGTACAACTCCATTAATGCATATAATACCTAGTACAGGATGGATTTTCTGGATATCTGAAAGAGATTAATTAATTGACATTATTCCTTATGAGCAAAATTCTTAGTACTTCTCATTTTCAGTTCTTAACTGCCCTTCTGGTTACGACAAGAACGTATTAACAACAAGAACTGAGGTACCACTGTAATTCAAACACCCACTCAAAGATGAGGTCTAAGTTATACTTCTGATTTGATTGTAACAATTACAAATGTTTATCCTCACAGTAAAAAAATTTTCTTTCGAGTTTAGGTAGACCTTAGCAGTTGCAGGAATAGTCAAAGTTGTGGTTAAAACAGTGTTTATTTACAGTGTCTGCCACAATCTAAAATGATGTTAAGTTTATTACTTTTTAATAACATAATATCACTTTATACGTGATAATGTAATAACTGTGATTATGCTTCACAGATATTATGCATATTATGGCATAGTAGCACTCCCTTCCTATTAAAGCTTGACTCAGTTCCTGTAAGATTCGTGCAAACACAGGGAATGACAACTCCAATCAAGCAAGATTTGGAAGGAGATACTGATAACTTGTGTTTTTTCTTATGGAAAAAGATCAAACAGCCAAATTGCCCTTAATTGTGCAGTTCCCAGTTTAGTCAGCATCCTCTTCCCTTTTATGTCCATCTCATAATTGACTGAATGGTCTCTAAGGAAATTAGGCTAATTTTACCATTAGATACACAGTGGCAAGGGCACAAGCACATAAACTCACCAACAAGCAAAAAAAGAAAAGAAAAAAAATACGGGAAAACCCAAAACTAAATCCCCAAAGTAACAATTTAACTGCTTTAATAGATATGGAAGGATATTTCATTTTTGCTGATGAGTCAGTTCTCATCTGATGTTTTGAAGTTTCATTTGAAGCTGTGGAGAGCATATTCCATTTATGTTTTCCACAAACTAAGGAAACGAGAATTGTTTTTTATAGAAGCAGTATTTGGAGAATGACAGGAAAGCCAGGCCTCTCTGCAGCTGTGATAGATGCAAACGGGTAAGCTGACATATGTTTCCGTAATTACTAGACCTCTTTGCTCATCAAGGGACTATCAAGGCCATTTCAAATGAAATGGATCATTTCAACACTAAATGGTCTCAACTGGCTTATTAGTGTTTTTATGATAATTTTAGATAGTTTAGGCTGATTCATTACATGACCAACTATATGAAACAGCTTATCTTTAAAGAAATAGTCTAGGCTTTTTGCAACTTCATGATTTCCATGGCTTAGCAGCCACACATCATCATGAGCAGTACCCAACTCGAGCTAAAGTAGTGTAAGGCACATCACTATTGGACTCTGGAGGAGTTACCAAGAATGATTGATGAATCATGTTTCAACATCTGGCAGTCTTCTGGATAATTATTTGTTTGGTGAATGTAAGAAGAACATTGTTTGTAGTGAAAACTATAAAGTTTGTTTGTGGAAGAATAATGGTTTATAGCTTTTCATGCTCTGTTTTCAGCATATATGGCATTCAGTAGAATGGTGTGTTTCTAATTTAAGCTGTTTAATTAAGTTTTTACTTAAGTTAACCAGTTTCAGTGTGACATTGTCCCTCATACGTAGAGATATGTTCATACAGAAATGTTTCCATTGATTGGTGTGCTTGTATAGCACAAGCTATTGGATTTCAGTGATTTTCCAAAAAAAATCTCACTGAAGTACTATACTAGAATGAAATATGCATGGTCTGGTTGGGTTTCTTACATGCATAATTTAGGTTGACTTTTGGGATGGAAGGGATCATTTCTTCTGCAACAGCAAGCTCTGTTGGCCCTGTGATCAACCGACAT
>JAUZSV010381190.1:0-11234 GCA_034780495.1 Parotocinclus cesarpintoi | reverse complement strand
GTATATTAAATTACATCAAAACCAGGTCAATAAATAAATAACAAATTAATAGTAAAAGTTAAATTAGTAATAGAAAATTTTTAAATGAACTAAATTATGAAACAAAATACATTATAAAATGAGTCCTTTCTAGTTCACTAGAAAATTTCACCCCTCAATATGCAAACATTTGTATTATCCATTGACATTTGCAGTAAAAACATAACATACTATCTGTTGACGAACTACGTCAAATGCGGGTACGCAGAATGTCGGCAAAGCATAAATACGAAGCAAAGCCAATCCACAGCTTCAATAACTTTCCGTCATGGATCATTTTTGCCTAGATAAATCAGTTTAAATTTTCATCCATCCACTACCTTCCACTTGATCCGCATGGGGTTGCGGGCCAGCCGGTCCCACAAAGACATCTGGAGGACATGCAGGCTCCACCCAGAAAGAACCCAGGCCACTTTACCCTGGGATTGAACCCGGGACCTTCTAAGTGTTTAGGTTAGTTGGTGTCTGTAAAATGTCCCTAGTGTTTTAGTGTGTGTGCCCTACAATGGCTCGGCGCCCTGTCTAGGGTTGTCTGCTGTGCACCCTGTGCCGCCAGCTAGGCAATGGCTTTTCTGCGACTTTCTCCAGGATCAAGTTGATAAGAAAGTAAATGAATGAAGTATATTAGCTTAAGTGTTCTCATTTTTGTGTGTGCAGAGATTTATTCAGTAGAGCAGAAATTTGGTTCTGGACAGTGAACATTCTGGTTGAAAAAAAAAGTATTTTTTTTCTTTTTGACCAATTATTACAGAAGATTGGTGGTGTTTTAGACTGACTCTTAAATCAGTTAAATTGCTATGGTTAGTCTCACAGCACCAGGCATGATTTCCTTCTGAGATTACACATTTGAAGAACAACATATGCCAATTTGTCCAAAAGGTGGAGGAAGACAAGTCTTATCTCAGTGGAAACTCTTGTTAAAATGTATTATCCATGACAGTATCTTGGAAAGGTAACACTCTAAATAGGTTTTTGAAACAGGGAATGCAATCGAATTGTGAGATTTGGTATTGTAGCCTAGCGATTAAGGCAGTAGACTATGGGCCAGAAGGTCCAAGGCTCAAATCCCTCCCTCCGCCAAGTCACCATATGTGCCCACAATTGCTTCTATTCTAACAGTTGCATTTGCTAATATTGTATAAGTTGTAAGTTGCTTTACCTAAAGGCATTGCTAAAGATCTACACGTCAAACTCTTTATTACAGCACTAAATAGTGTGTCAGATTTGTACAGAACCAGTGATATCATTAAATCCTAAGCACAGGGTTTTGAAACGCAACCGTGAAACACAGTATTTTAGGTATGACTGTCCGAACCAAATCTGTTTTCCAGATATTCTCACAACTTTACATCTGTCTTAAACGTTGCTGCAGTACTGTCAAGGTGTAAGTGTGCTGAAATCAGGGATCATTTCAAGAATTAAGCAATATTTTTATTAAGTAGGACTATTTAAATGATAAACACTGTGTAAACTACAATCAAGAACTTGTTGGTTTGGCCCACTCTGTACATTCTGTAGTGATTCGTGACTATGTTCTCCTCCCTTTAAAAGCAACACCCTACACTGTGAGAATGTTGAGGGCATTAGCCATCTGGACAATACTTTAATATAAGTTTTACATAAAGCCAGTTGTATTTGATCAGAGTCCGTTTCCTGCAAATTATAACAGCGAATACAAATCTGTCTTTCAACTCAGCAGCCATAAACAACTCTATAAACTAGTAAAGGTTTAGCATGTCCATATTAACTGTCACACATATTATTCATTCCATAATTTGATGTTTTGTTTACATTTTTTTTTAAATTTTATATCCCATTACTAGCTACAGTACAGGGCGCTGCAAGATTCTGCAGTTTTACTGAGAAATGATGTGACGGCACGATGGCATCCACGTTCCTTATAGATAATTGACCTGAGCCAGCCGAGAACTTTGTGGTATCAAACTGCATTTGCTCAGACCTAACTGAGAGGAGATTAACACCATGTCCTGCAAACATACTACACTAATATCTGTGGCAGCACTATGGTTGGCATGCAGAGCTTATGCAGCATGAGTAATGATTAACCATTCGCCATCACTGACATGTAGCTTAGCGTGAGGTGTCAAGCTAAAGTTATTAGACACCATTCAAAGAGAGCACATTTTGTCTGTAAAAAAAATCTAAAGGCCATATATATGGATTAACAGCAATATAACAGATGCAATCTCTTCCATTATGCATGAATATAAGGGCACACAATGTTACAAACACACTTCCCGTCTAGCAGTAGCAGAAAGGAATGTGTTTTCTAAAAGGGTGCCAACATGAGGGAGGTGAGAGACTGGAGACGAGACAGATGCTAAACAGCCACCTCCTGTTACTACTCTGTTTTAGATATCACAGTCGTATTTGAACAATCAGTGCCATTTGCTCTGAAACACACGCTAACATAATAAGCAAAAATAACCCCCCAAATAAGATTTATAAAAGCTATACTGTTGACATAACAAAATTAATTCACAGTTCAGATGTTAGGCACAAAGAGTATCCGACATCTACGAATTCTTAAACCATCAGAGAGAGGTACGGTCATAGGATGGCACCTTTGAACAAACATCTGCCGAACCCCACTATCCAAACCGCAACTGTCGCATATTATATTAACTAAGTCAACGATTCTGTTCAGGTCATATATGCACTTGAGCTATGTAATACAGTGACAGTGGCACATACACACAGTGCTTTAAGAACTTGTTCACACACAAACACACACACAAACACACACTTTTATGCTCCCCTTTTATATAGCCTTTTATGTCAATTTACTTGGGTACAATGATATTTACCGCAACACTTTCCAAGAAAATGAGAAATAAAAAAAAAGAGCAGTAATATACGATACTTACATAGGAATATAGAGAAAAAAACGTGTACAGTAAAATTACAGTACGATTAAGTATGAATAATGGCATACTGTGTGGAATGTACAAGATAACCGTCTATAGGGAAACCAATCTAAACTGCAAAATGAGTAACGGAATTACAAAGTGACTGTGAATGGCGCAAAATGTGCAGAACGTACAAAACGACAGTACATGGGGAGGTGGTGATCTGTCAGTAAGGTGTGATGGAGGCCACAGCTCTTTGGAAGAAGCTGTTTATCGGTCTGTTTGTGATCATTTTATTGCTTTCCAATGCAATTTAGGGTGTTTTTCCTTTCCACTGTTTGGTCTAGACATTCAAAGCTGTAAAAAGCTATGGAAAGAAATCTTGACTTTGACGATCTCTGTAGTGAATAAGCATAAACATCACATTTTCCATCTACTTCATGCATCTTAGATCGCCGTGGAAAACAACACACGTCAAATTTGGCCGGGTAAAAAGGTTAGCCACCTTTTCATATGATCCAGTAATGTTTTAAGTCAGTAGAACTTGGCTAATGGTTTGCTAAAACTTGCACAAACGTATTTTGAGTTTGTTCCCCCTGTAGGTTGCTGCAGCTTTGTGCTCTATGCATCCTTTGCATGAATTCTCACTGTTCACAATGAGATGCGCACACTTTCTCTCTGGCGCCAAGCGTGCGCAAGTCATGAGATCACATCCTCAAATCTGGAACTGACTTTTGCTGCACTACGCCGTTGCTAAAAACTTTGAAGAATACACTGTAACTATGTGACTTTATAATGGACATAAAGCCCAAAAAATAAAGAGCAAAGCAGAGCCCTGGCAGACGAACAGCAGTCTGAGACCAAGCATAATGGAAGTGAGTGATGGCTCTTCCATAGAAGTGTCACACGTGTGCCAGTAAATCAAAGCAGAGCAATAGTTAGAAGCCATGAAACACCTTCACACATGAAGGACAGAGATGGGCAAACCTGGGTGCGGAGTCAGCTCATGCATGCAGAGGTAGGGTTTCCATATTCAGCATGGTGTTATACTTTGGATATTTCATCCATCCATTCTGAAAAGTATGTGCTGTGCTCTCCCTGTTGACACATTATAAGGCTGTAAAAGAGAAAATAATAAGCAAGACGGTTGCACAATGCTGACGTCTAAGCAATTACCTTCCCAAAATATCTGCCTGCCTAGAGAAAAACTGTGTTTATGTGAACTAATTTACAAGGAATGTGTTAGGAACTGTTCTTTCACCCATTTGTGACGATGCTGTCTTGTGCAAAAGTTTGAAAACCCTTGGTCAATTACATTTTCAGACTAAATTACAAGGACGGGAGATTAATAGCATGGATCAAGAGCCCAAAAATCGTACCTTGTTTAGCAAACTTTTGATTAGCAGATTAGCATTGTGTTCCAGGAGCCAATTGTGAGTGCTTTTGAATGACCGGTCTGCGGCTACGCAGACCAATGCAGGGGGCACTACATTGTGTGTTGTCCTCCCACAACAAGCATTTAACATTTCTGTGGCTTTCCATTTGGAGTAAATGAGGGAGGACCTGTTGCACTCTCGCATGAGCAAATCTTGGGCAATAACACCCTGTCCCTCCTTAGACCACTGTCAGTAGGTAGGGGAGCATTATATTGCTTCCAATTCTGATTCTGGTTCTGCTCTGATTACAAGTTTCGATTCTAAAATGGTGTAAAAAAAAGGCACCAAATATTTAGGTAAAACAAATATCTTTATTTCATACATGGCTTAATGTGGTGAAGCAGCCTAGGTCCTTTCTGTGTAGACTGCATGTCCTCCCTGTGTCCATGTTGTTTACTCCAGGTACTCCGGTTTCTTTCCACAGTCCAAAACGTGTTAGGTTAATTAGTGTCTCTAGTGTCAATAAGTGGCCCTTAGTGTGCGACTGTGTGCATGACTGTGTGTGTGTTCCCTACGATGGACTGCCACCCTGTCTGGGGTTATACCTGCTCAAAGCTGCCGGACGGGCCCGCAACCCCATGTGGATTAGGCGGTAGATAATGGATGGATGGATGGATGGATGGATGACTTAATGTACTAAAGCAGTGAACTAGAAACATCAAACATCAGTAAGACAAGAAAAGCTTAATGTAGAAAGGATTAATTACCTTTTTGCAATTTCTGTAGTTTATCTTCTGAGATTAGTTATGACCAGTAGTAGCCGAGAGATGTGATTTTCCACGGTCATTGTTTAAGGACATTAAATCATGTTAAGCGCTTCTGATTCACCCAGCTAAGCATTTAAGTTGGGATCAAACTTTGTTTATTTGTATTATTTGCAGTACCTAGCTGTGGAACATACTGTATTTGCTGACTTCGCCCTTCACTGGACAAAATGAAATTCCTTTCGTCTTCATCAGGAAAGTGTAAAGAACACAGCCACAGCCTCCTATCTGCTCTGCCATACTCCTGGCTTTTGAAGTATACTGTCCACAAAATAATTAATATCCCCAAACTTTTAAATCCCTACAATGGATTAGATTGCACAATGGAGCCAATGCCAGTTAGCTTCCAATAGTTTTTGGACTTTTTTTTAAATAGGAGGTTTAGCCAAAAAATATAAAGACAAGAATGTGTTATGCCATTCTGAAATACATCATTGCCATTGAATATGCCATTATGGACTGGACACCTACTGGAGCTTTTATGATAACCTACTCTAAATTCACAGTAATTAATATGTAATCAAAATCCTGCTTTTTTTTTCCTCATTGTTATGCAATTCTTGGTAGTTTTTGAATGATTCCCATTCTAGTGCACAACTGCTATTTTTTTTTTTACTTTAATATTGAAAATATTGTTGGTACCGCATTTAAGATACAACATTTTGTCTTGTTTTTCTGCATTTTCAAACTAAAATACTCTCCACACAAACATCATTTTAGTTGAACCAACAGCTAATATGATTTGCTCACTCAGTTGCAGACTGAGGTTTCTGCATTCTTATGGTAAATTAATCAGCATTGACAATCATATTTCCGACAAGCGAACAATGTTAATATCAAAATCAATACCAATATATGACCCGATAAGGCACAAATCTAGTTCTTGGAAATTTGGAAACGGGTTTTGGTAGCAATATTCAGGTAGGCATTCAGCACCGATCACCAGCAGCACCCCACAAGCCTTGCTGATTAGGTGATGCTCTAACCCAGTATTTTTATGCATTTATTAATGAATATTCATCCCACATGAAAGAGGTTGAAAGCATGTTGACAAGAAGAAACACCTGTCCATCTAATACATCCCTATATATGCGCTTGATACACCAATGGAAATGGGACTATTAATAAAACCTACAATCTACATTTACTTTAATAAAGTGTGTCTCAATTTTTGCCCATGTTGTTTAGATAAGCTACGGTTTTGCACTAAAATGGTAATGCCATTATTTCCCACTGCATACAGTGCACTACGTAGGGAGTAGAAAGAGATTTTCTATTCATCCCTATTCTATTTCTCTTTGGATAATGTGTAGGTCCCATAGCACTGCTTCCATAAGCTAGTACAGTAAGCACTTTGAATGATGGCTGCGTCGCGTCATACCCTATTTTTTCCACCACATTCTGACCCTGTATTTTCTTAGCCAGAGTCGTAGTCGTGTCACAGAAAACACTGGGCACAAGTAAGCATGCCCTGAATGAAATACCAGTCACATAACCACTACCATTTGACATAGAAGAGAACCTGTGAGCATTATGGGAGCTGGCATTGTTTTGCAAGATCAGTTCACTAAAACTTCACCATGTAGACAACGAAATTCAAGTTCACTACACACAATTTCGTATAGATCCTTTCAGATAAGCTAATAGGTTCATGACATGATGCAAACACCCATGAAACCTCCAAAGCTAAAAAGTGGAGGTACACCGGCTTTAATCAACTTTCTGCCCTGCCCTTGACTTCAAATCCAGTTGACACCTTTGCGATGAACCGGAATGTTATCCTTGAGCTTATTGGTGAACATCAATAACTGATCAATTTAAGTTATGTTTCAAAAGCTAGTGATTTTGTTTGGATTTATTTAACGTTTCTATGCATTATTTAATGTTTCAGCATAAATGGCCACTTTAGTGACAGACAAACAAGTACACATTGATACACATGGCTACATCAAAACCAGAGTACCCAGAGTAAACCACAAAGACACAGGAAGGGCATGCAAACTCCAAGCAGAATAAATCCAGGACCTTTTGGCTGTGGGGCGACAGTGCCACCCATCGAGAC
Organism: Parotocinclus cesarpintoi; assembly: GCA_034780495.1. Lineage (NCBI taxonomy): Eukaryota > Metazoa > Chordata > Actinopteri > Siluriformes > Loricariidae > Parotocinclus > Parotocinclus cesarpintoi. The sequence continues at coordinate 4,063 of JAUZSV010381190.1, read as the reverse complement.
CAAAAAGGCTGTGTAAGTGAATGGGGTGGCACGGTGGCCTCACAACTCCATAAACATGGGTACCTGTATGGTCCGTAGGATTTTCTGGTTACCCTAACATCTCTTAAGACTTTGTTTTCATTCTAGCCTTGATTCTAGCCTTGCACCCTGTGCTGATGGTTAGTTAAAGTGGAGAAATTCTATAAAAAAAAGATTTTAAAAGCAGAGCATATAAAAGACGAGCACATGCTGTACCGACTAAAAAGTGTGCATGGAATGCAATAGTGAAACAGACGATTGCAGAGCAGGGCTAAGGTTAGGAATTTCTGCATGTTAGCTAAAAGCTACATACATACTTATTTTCAAAGGAAGCTCTGTGGCATGTATTGATGTGTATGTATTAATATACATGATGGCATGCTGACATAAATAAACTATTTACACTTTCAAATTGGCTATATCGGGTTAGCTCTACTTTGCACATTCACTGACTAGCAACGCAGCAACACCAGAAACACTCCACTCAATCCATTTGGTTGACAGAATGAATTTGCTAACTTTATGATGAATTTAACTATGGCAGTCACTGACTTAAAATAATATAGCTATCATTACAAATACACATGAAATAAAAGAAGCTAACCAAGATGGTAATTGTGGTTTTTCCTAACTGAATATCGTCAATATGTCGTCCTCATTTATCATAATTTTATCAGCACAAGGTTAAAATCTAAAACTACGGTTTTGAACCTGGAGGAGGAAAAAGGTGAATGTACGTTTAACAGAGAGCTAGCACAAATCACCTTAGCACTCTTCCCAAGCTAGCCTAATGTGCTTAGCAGACAACAAGAATGAAGCAGGTAGAAGCAGGACCAAATAAATGAGAAATCTAAAGAGAACTGTCCAAACACTGGATGAGTAATATTTCCTGGCTAAAGCTTCACGGCAATAAAAAGCTCATGTTCTTTTCTGTTGCATTTTAAAGCTCATTCTGGGAATTCATTATGAGTACCGGATGCTCGCTGCTTCAACATGACTGCACAATAAAAGCACTTCACTCATCATCATTGTTTTTTCAGTCTTGCGTTTAACAAAACAAATTAAATCCTTTCAGACTGCAGCGACCCAGTGTGTGTTGATTAGTATTTAATTCGTCAGCATGATAAAGAATAATAAAGAAGTGCAAATGACTTTGCCTTAAAATATTACAATCTGACCAAATCAAACACTGACCAAACATATTCCATATCAGTTTAAATTGAGGAGGAGTTTACATTTAATGCTACCAATTAACAAACATTACACTCTGCTTGGGGATGCCATGTGCCCAGTGCTGCCAGTTATGCTCCATGCCCCCCATGATCCAGAAGTGGGTTACGCAGGTAAAAGAGGTGAATGGGTGACTAGTTAGAAACACATATATAAATCAATTTAAAAAAGAAATTAAATAATAATCAATATCAATACATACAGTGGGGTAAAAAAAAGTATCAGATAACTGGTATATTTAGCGTTTAGTTAAGCTCATAAATTGTGTGATATTGTTTTATACAAATTAAATCAGGTTATTTCTAGGTTTTGAAAGCCAAGAAACAAATGCTATTTTATAAATAATGACCAAAATATAGATGAGCCTACATTTTGTAGGCTCGACTTGTACTAAAGATGTTTTACCAGTAACTTTAAGTTTAGCAACAAGTACGAAAAACAAATAACATCTACTAAGGTGCTGTATCATATGCAAATTCTAAACATTGTTTTCAAAAGCGCTCTGATGGTGTAGTGGTCTTGCCAGGCACTGTACAAAAACAACTGGCTCAATCCTGATCCTGCAACTCTGGAGCTAGTGAGAACCACCAATTGAACACAATTGAATTGAAATTGAACAATTGAAATTGAAAATATGCAGCTCCTGGCAACTAGTTGTACTTAATTCCCTCCTCCATCAGTGACAACCTTCTAATCAGTAGTGCAAAGATTAACCAGAGTCCCAACAACATGCATATTCTCAAATATGTCAAACTTCTGGTTACTAGACTGCAAAGTAAACATTCCCCCATAACTACATAACTACATCCATTATAATTGCTTAGAAAACATTGCAGCTCACCAGTATGCTGTATCTAGCTCAACCAAAGCTGTTTTGCGAGCCTTACTGCCCTATTGCTTCAGCAGTTTCATCCACTGCTGGCCTTTTATCTCCACTGCCTCTACAGAAACTCTCTTTCTAAAGTGAAAAAGGAGCCATAGCTTTACTAGCAATGAGCACAGGCTGCTGAAGTGTGCCTATGCCTGACTGAACACAAGTTCAAACTTAGCATCCTGTTGTAATTTACATTTACAGAATTTTGCATATGGCATTTCTAAGTTAGCTGAACTGTAGAGGGTTAAAAGCCTTGATCATTTGACACATAAACAGTGTTAAAACTGATACATTGAAAACTCAAATAGTATTTATAACTAATTTAAAAAAAGGAACAGTGGTGTCATATTATCACCTAGGCTCTACACCCTGCACAACCACAACTGTATCTCTGAGCACAACTCCAAAACCATCATCAAGTGCCCTGTCAACAGTAGTGAGCCCCAATACTAACAACAATGAGGTAGCGTACAGAGGGGAGGGGAAATTTCTCACAGCATGGTGCGCATACAATCTAGCCCTCAACATACAGTATATAACTCCAGATTTAAAATACAAGACATTTTCGACAATTTAATTAGGAGAAGCAAAGTGCACACAACTCAGACATCAAAGGGAACCACGGTGAAAAAAGAGAGCTGCTTTAAGTTCATATAGATGAGGATGATACCTGGTACCTCAAAATTCAACACATCATTTTGAAAGGTCCAACACAGGCTTTATTTTCTCAGGAGGCTGAGGAGAGTCAACCTCCGAATTTGGCTCCTCTGCAACTTCTGACCAGATGCATCACAGTCTGGTTTGGCAGCTCTGTTGCTGCAGAAGGTGGTGAAAATTGTCCAGACCATAACTGCAGCTGTTCGCCCACCGTTACAGGGTATTTACAATAAAAAATGCCTGCAGAAAGCCAAAAGGCATCACCTCAGACCCCACACGCCTCAGCCACTTCCTGTTCCTCCCACTGCCATCTGGGAAGAGGCAATCACCAGGTTCAAGAACAGATTTACCCTCAAGCTGTTAAACTGGTCACACCAACAACACCCACTAAATCATGTAAACAAACACTCGCATCACTGTTTACTAAACACTACCACACTACTACACTTTGCCACACATACCTTACACAGTCTGCATATACATACACATTCTTCTATGTCATTTATTGTGTATTTACTGTCTGTTTTTTTATTGACTTGTTTATTTTCTATTTAATAATTATTGCACCCTCGTATCAGTGTTTATGCAGCAGAGAATGTGTTTCTGTGTATGTATTTGTACCTTGGGGTGGGAGATATAACCCTAAAAAAAATCACAATATTTTAGAATGCTTATGCGATACCTGTATATTGGGTGATTTATTTCAACAACATTCAAATGCAACAAAATATATTTGTTACTTTAAAGTACCTCACCTCGCGGCATTTTTGACTTTCCTCGTACTCAGCTACGTGATTTTGCTTGAGGTGGTGAAACCGATTAGATTTGTTTTTACAGACCTTTTGCATAGCTTACGTATCAGTGTAGTTTGTTGTACATCTGACCTCCACACTACCGATTTCGCTCCCCTTTTCGGGACAATCTCCACCTCCACACAACCCACTTCTGCCATATCTGTTGCTCTGCCTATGAGTCACGTTATAAAAGTGCGCAATACTCTGTGCAAATCCATTACGTCAACACGTAAAGACATCGGAATATCACGATATGGACACTTTATATCGTCTAAAAAATGATACCGGTATTATCGCGAATGATACGACATGGCACAACCCTAATGTGTACCCCGTATATACAGGGGTTAGACAACTGAAACACCTGTCATTTTAGTGTGGGAGGTTGGTGAGGTATCAAGAGCCACGGTATACAGGGTAATGTCAGCATACCACCAAGAACGACGAACCACATCCAACAGGATTAACTGTGGACGCAAGAGGAAGCTGT
>JAUZSV010381081.1:0-11234 GCA_034780495.1 Parotocinclus cesarpintoi | reverse complement strand
TGAGTGAGGGATGGGGTAAAGGTAGGAGTGAGTGAGGGATGGAATAAAGGTAGGAGTGAGTGAGTGAGGGATGGGGTAAAGGTAGGAGTGAGAGGTTGAAGGACAGTGAGTGAGGGATGAAGGTACTGCCTGCTCGCCGAGAACTCTTGATTGGTTCGTGCCTTATGCTACCAGTTAGGCCCAGGCTCTTTGTGGGCCTGAACTTGTTGAAACTTGTTCAAATTTGACAGCTCTAGTTTTGATTCCTTCTTCACATTCTCTCCTGAAACAAGATTTTACCATTATTTAGAGCTCAGAGAAAGAGAGATGGCTGCTGTCTAAGTATAAATGAGCTCCTGGAGCTCGGCTCACTGTCATTCATTATAATCGTCTGTCCCTTGAGACACAGGCATAGTTAATTGTTCATTAAAAAGCTCATTAAAAGCTTGCCTGCTGAATCATTAAAGAGGCTACTGCTCCTATCTCTGCAGGACTTCTCTTAAGCAGTTATGTCACCACTTAAAGTTTAATGGTAACACTGAAGTAAAGTAGTGCTGCAGCATAAATCCTGAATTTACTATGTTGTATCTTTGTATGTTATACCATGTTATCATCATACAGGCTGCATTACTGTCGCTCAATCTTTCTGATGAACCAGCCCCTAAAACGTTGCCTATTACGGGGAACAAGAGTGTTCAGGATCCTGCGACCATCCTGAACACCACAAACCATCACACTCCAGCTCTGATCCACACCAGCAACAGAGACACAGGTACCCGCTTCACACATCCTGGTTAGAGGGTGGAAATGTTGGGTTATCTGATTGTTCTGCGTCAGTTCAGATCAGTTTTAAGTAGAGGTAAAAATCCATTCACAAATCCATGGACAAAGTATTTGTTAATTGGTCCATAAACCTGTTAGTGCATCTTACAGTACGGATTAAAATACAACCTGTCTTATAGTGGAAATATGTATAACGGGAGTTCAAATAGTGGAGTTTGGTGGTAAATAAGTTGTGATTATTATAAGACATTTTGTTTAATTGATAGGAAGTATATTGTTAAGATTTATTTAACACAGGACTGGTGCTTGGTTGTGTACAGTGGTCTAGTCTGCCAGATGACTACTGTGTGGACTCTGGATTGAGTCCTGGCAGTGCCTTCTGCCCAGGGTTGGTGTCACATGGGCTACCAGCAGGCTGCTGTTGAATAAATGTATAACAGTAGCACATGTAATGTATTAATGTATAACTTGTGTATGTATAATGAGATGCATTGTATCAAACTTCTACTTTTTAATGTGACCCATGTCTGACATTTCTTCTGAACGGTTCACACTCCTAAACTGACATGCAAGTGCAAAAGATCAGTGCTTCAGGTGAGCCGCTCATCCAGACGTCAACAGGAACAGGCACTACTTTAATGGTCATGTTATTAAGGACGTGTTAATTGGCCACTTCTTTGGTTTCTTAAATTTTGCGTTTAAGTTTTTAATTTTCATTTGACACTACAGGCACTTCCTCCCGTGGCCACTCTTTCTTTAGAAATGTCTTCAAAGCTGGAGTTCCTTCTACAGTGGAACCTCAAAACACATTCAAGCCATATTAGGTTAAAGTCTGAATTAAATTTCCCTATAAGCAGTAATGTAAATAGGATTGAGTCCGTTTCCGACCCCTAAATGATTGGGGACCTTAATTCCTATATTCATATGAAATTATGAATCAGGTAACCACAAGAAACATTGAAATCAGTACAGATATGAACTGATCCCAGGACAGATTTAGAAATTAAAATCAACTGCATCCTTAAGTTACTAAGGGAGCTGATGGCATACTGGAACTGGCAGAACGGATGCAGAGCTTAGTGACTGGAAGCAGAGTCATCTTCCAAAATGATCCATCCCTCTACCTTTCTGAGAGGTTGGGATTAATTAGGGCACCATATGCTAACCACAAAGCATAACAATAATAATAATAATAATAAAACAAAAACACTTTTGTGGTACGTCCTGTCACCATGACTGTGTCTGGAAGTGAATGGGGGTAAATGAAAGTGTTCTACATGGAACAGTTTATAATTATGAAATTAATTAAGTCAACAGATTCACTTGGTTCTGGTTTATTGAAAATGAATTGTTAGTGAATATCCATATATCCTGTTGGGCTTAAAAAGAATAAGGATTGATATGTATAATTTGGGTTTGTTGTTTATGTTTTTTCCCCCCCACCTATACCAGTCCATCCCCTGCACTCCAGCCTGTTGTTTCCTGTGTTCAGCTCTGGCAACAGAACGGCTGCTGATACCCTCTTCCTTCGGCATGCCTCCGCTCTTGCCCTTGGTCCCTCTGCCCGCATGGCAGCTGGACCCAGCCTCCTGCACTGGTACACACAAAAACAGATCTGAACACAGATTATTCTACCTGCTCCTGAAAACACTGGCCTGAGCCCAGAAGGCCTTAACAGTTATATACTAGAACTAATATTTATACTGTACTAGTATATGCAACCAGTTTCCAGTACTTGTTTTATGTTGAATACAGTTTTATGTTTTTATATGTTGTTTGTAACATTTAAAAGCCCTCCTGAGCCAAACTAATTATGGTACCATATCTATAAAGGAGTGGATTATTGTTTGGAGGTAAGCAGTTATTTTAATAATGAAATTGTTTCAGGTGTTCAGTTTATTATTTCACTGATTATCAGGTACAACAAAAAAAAAAATCTTCATTTTGTCCATATGTTGTTGACCTAAACAGTCATGAAGCTTATAGTGTCAGGAAATGTTCATTGTTGGTTCATAGTTTTGATCTTGGTTGAAGCAAACATCTGGATGTGGCTGATTAAAAAGGAAGTGCATGACATTTTTTGTTGGGGAAATTATTAAAACTCTGGCTTTCATGTGAACGTTTGGATACTTTTTCAGTTTTTTTACTTTACATTGTCGTGAAGTTATTGGGCTTAAAATCAGAAATAGATTATCCGTGCAATAATGCAGCATGAATGCAGTAATGATGGTAAAATAATACAGTGCCTATAGTAAATAATCATACCCTGTTACCAACTGTACTTCTATGTTATAGTTCTCAACATCAGCATAACATAACATTTATAAACAAAAATAACAGTATCAAAATTATGTTCAGATGTTAAAGCTTATTATTGTAGTTAAATATCTGGTATGGATAAATGATGAGTCCGTTTAACCCTTTAGGCCCTTTTAAATGTTATAAAGTTGATGAGCTAAAACCAATCACCTTACAAAACACACCAGACTAATTGGCCCCAGCAGTTAAATGAAAATAAAAGTGGCTTTTCCTTGATGATTCCATGATTTAGAAACGATTTGAAAGTGTTTTTTTTTTTTTTGTTCAGTTAGGACGGGGATTGAAAGAAGAAGGTTATGTACACTCAGATTCTTACAGCCCTTTGTCAGCTTCCATCATAGCATCGACCTTAAGTGCATCGACAAAAAAAAAGTCTTGTACGTTTTGTTACAGTTAAAACTCCATGGGTGGATTTGTGGAAAGCAATTTGACTGAGCAGTTTTGTATGGAAGAGTGGGTGGTTGTTGTGCAATGTAGCTGCAAAGTCTATCGGGACAAATCCAAACGGACTGAAGGCAAAGCAAATTGGGATAAATAAATGCAGCTAAAAACAAACGGTACATTTGACTTTTATTTGAGTGCAGACAGCATGAACTCAAGATATTTCATGTTTTGGTTGGTAAACCCCCATAGCATTTCAGGCCTGCGACACATTACAAAATGATGGGTTGGTAAAGCAATTACTGCTTTGTACTGTTGCCATTCCTTCCCATAACTCATTTTGGTACAAAGATTACCAACCAGTGTTTCAGGTGATAATTTGTTCCACATCGCTTAAATGTGTACCACAGTGCTTATTTTGCTCTAAAATCTTAGTGTTTCTGTATTCGCACTACCATCAAGAGCACTGACTCAGCCCCAAACCATGATAGACCTGGCCTTCTTTTTCCCAACTGTAAGTAAGTTGACCAGACATAAACATAAAATATTCATATTCATATTGTCATACTGAGATGAGATGTCAAAGGAAATGTGGAAATGTAAGACGCTGCATATTTTTAGTTGCATTGTCTCAGAATTGGGGTTGTATTAAATCAGTGGGACTTTTCCAGGATTCTTATTCAGTTAATTGTAATACATGTTAAGAACTGTTGCCGTTCTGAATGCCGCATGGTGCGATGCTCGAAAAAAGATTGAATGGGTTTTGGTTTCACAAACGTATAACTTTTCTGTTCTAACGGCATTTTCCTCCATATTTGCAGCTTTTGTTTTTTGTTACGTACCAGTTCCTCTTTGAGTAGCAGCAATACACATCTGGTTTGCCTCCTCCTGTTCCTGCTCCTTGTCTCGGGGGTATTCACCTTGACAGGATGTTCATGTTAGAGGACCTCTGCTCTGCTGAGCACCAGGGGAAGATTAAATAAAGACAAACAGGATGTCAATAATTCAACCGCATCCATAACTCTGTTTTTTAAGCAGACAAACAGTCCGACTAAGGGTCAGCAACCACAGCATTGCATACCCAGTAACCTCAGCGTACACAAGCTCCCTCATTTAGCCAATTACTGTTTAATAGGAGCTTAATGGCCTTGTTTTCACAGGACCCCCAAGAGGACTGGTCTCCAAGGAAGGAGCTGAAAGAACTCATTTAACCTTTATATCCAGTCTGAAAGGAACCAGTGGAGGCTAATAGATACATGGTTTCTATGTAAAGCTGCAATATTATGTATTTGATCACTTGTTAACATTGTGCATTCAAGCAACCAATTTAGTATATCTCATCCAGGAAGCACTTCCTAACAATAATATAGGTATGGAGAGAAATCTTAAGGGTCGTTTCCAAAGAATCTTTTTAATACACTGAATTCTTATTGATGTCATGGTTACATAAGTCGTCCATAGAACACCATTTACTGAAAAGGCATGGGAGCGGGTCATTATGGAAATGACCAGTTTTGTCAGACCTGTTCCCACCGTGACAGGCAGAATAATTTTGTTTTGTCTGGGTGACATCCTAATTATACCGCGACAGGCATGACATCATCAGCACATGCCAGATTCTTAAGGCCATCAATAATAACATGTATGCAGCAACCCACAACCATATGACATAATAAAGCCTGACAGAAAAATGAAATGTGACTTACAAACTATATGCAGGATTTATTTAATAATGCTACACTGCAGTGTTTCCCCCTTCCTCTGTGTGGTCTTGATACAGATCAGATAAATGCACACTGCATTGGAAATCATATTAACAAGGAGATCTGACTGACAGAGACCTTGGCTGAATTACCAGTGGCTCCCTATTGCACGTTTACTGCACTTCATAGAATATGGTCCAGTATTTCTTACCTTATCTAATTCAGTTATGTAGGAAGGAAAAAGGAATACACACTTTTAGGGTCTAGTAGGCTGGGTTAGTTAGAACTGGGATGAAACGAGTGGAATCACAACTATACTGCGTACAAAATTGTATGATGTTTGAATGCATGAAATTAATGAAATATCTTCTCATTTTTGTGAGCAGTGAATGTAAATGTTTTAAGATTCCACTGATGGTTCAACGAAGGCTGATAAACCTTACTTCAAACTGACTGCTGTAATTAATGTGAATTCATGTTAATGTTCTATTTAGCTGGAACAGTCGCCCACCCCCATGACATCCTGGTTGGAAGCCCTTGAAGGTGCCTTCCACCAGGGTCAGAATCCCATAATACACCAAGCATCACCTGCACTATGATGGATTGACACTCCATTTACTTTGAAATATATTTCATTATTTTAATCATAATGTCTTAATAAAACAACATTCTGCTCAGGCATTGGCAAGCTGCTTCTGCTGGGTCCAGGACCATGGCCCTTATCTCTTAATCAGTTGGATTGGTTTTTTTTGGAAGGCTTTCAGTTGTAGGTCTGGTTAAGATCTGATAAATGCTGTACAAGTGAAGCCTAACAAGAATATAATGTAATGGACATAGGTTTGGTAAACACTGATGAGTAATTGCAATGGCAGAGAGATGATGTTGGGAGACTTGAGCCATAAAATTGCTCCACTGAATGTATGGAAGTTTATTATTAGTTGGTGCAAATGAATCTCCCACATTACAATGTCAGGTTAATTAATTGCTCTAAATGACCCCAGTATGAATGTGTCTACCTAGTATCTAAGTAAACCTTGCTCCAGTCGTGAATAGCCATTGAGGCAGAAGGTTAGCGCTGTCGCTTCACAGATTCAGCTTCCCCAGTTCAATCCTGACCACAGGTTTTGGCAGGTTTTGTCTTCCCTCTGTCTGTCTGAGTTTTCTTTAGGTGCTCCAGTTTTTTCTCACAATCTAAAGACAGGCATTAGGTAAGCTGATGATGCTGAATTGGTTTTGATGTAAGCTTGTGTCTATCATAAATTGCCATCAATGCTGAAAGCAACACATAATTACGGCAGATATGGTGTTAAAGTAATTAAATCAATATACAAATAAGTAAATGAAGGTGCTGCTCACAAAAATTAGGGGATACAGTGTTCCCTCATTTATGGTGGGGGTTACGTTCCAGGATCACCCGCGATAATCAGAAATCCGTGATTTAGGGACGCTATATTTATTTAAGTATTTCTACACTGTTTTAGCCGTAGAGCTTGCGGAACGTTTGGGTAACATCGTAGGGCTTTAATAAAATCAGTCTATAATGAAACTTTTGCAAACAGCGAACACAAAAGCACAGACAAAAACTTGTCATGTCGGCAAGTAGCGACTCAGACGGCCGATGCTCTAGTGTTACTTCTCGTTTTTGGTGAGTATTCATCCACTGAGTAAATACGCTATTTACTGTTATTTTATGATTTCTAACATTCCTTTATTGTTAGAATTAATGTTTTTAATATATTCTTTTATAATTTTTTAAATTTTTGTTATGTAAAAGTTAATCAAATACATGTATATGTATACGTTAACTATACCACGTGTACTACGCATGTGCAAATCGAGTTCCGCAAAAAACAACGAAACAGCGAAAATCTGCTATATATTTTTTCCATTAATATTTTTTTAAAACCCACGATGCACCGAGGCCGCGAAAGGTAAACCACAAAATGGCGAGGAAACACTGTATTTCGTTTTGTGAACCTGTAGAGGTCACTATATTTTGTTTTGTTCAGTAGGTTTCCATTTTGTATGAACTGTTTAAAAGACATTACAGTGGAGTTTGGAAGCACATGACTTCCTTGGATCTTAATTCTATTTTTTTTCTGTGGTTGAAACTGAATTGGTTTGGGTATATCGGATCTGATCATACTGCACTTTATGTTCAGGGCAAATTTACTGTATAAAAAGCCATTGTTAGAATAAATAACAAATACATACTAAACAACAAATATCGCACAAACCCATTAAGTGTAACAAAATACAGCGCATTTAGCTCACCTAACATGGATAAGCGCCCGGTTTTATCCATGAGCAGTGCAGACACGATATTTCCTGGTAGCACAGCCAGTGTTCCCAGGAAGTTAACAAAGTACACCCAGTAGGCACTGTAGTCATCATCAAATGTCATCTGACAGCCCGTTTTGTTGTGAACGAAGGTGCTGTTTATAACTTTTGTGTTTATCAGTTTGGACCCGTCAATGTCTGGGGAAAACATAGCAACTCATAGTCATTCTATAAAAACAAATGGTTTTAGGTATGTCTCTTGGAGCACTCTGGGATGAACCCCTGACCAGGGTTCCCACACTCATGCATGGCCAATTTTGTCTGTGCAAAGCCCGATCTGGCCAGTAATTTGTCAAACATTTGCCTTTAAACTATACATTTGTTTACCTGTGTTGTAGAAGAAAGAATCCACAATAGAGCAGTTTCGAAATATAGAGCCTACAGAGGTCACATCTTCAAAGTAGCAGTTTTGAAAGGTGGTGTTGATAAATGTGACCGACTTGATTTTCATATTTACGAACCTATGGCACGGCAGAAAAGTCAGACGCAGTAAAAACGCATTTCACAAGTGATAATTTAGTAATAATGTGTTCTGTAAGACTAGTGTACCTGTCATTAAGAAACACACCATTGGTGTGTATTTGATTCTCTAAGGTAAAGTTGAATGTGAAGTCCTCGGTTTGTTCGTTTGTGTGCCGTTGCACTTTAGAAGCGTACTCATCAGCCTGAAGGTGCTTAATGACATCCGGGAACCAAACGGACAAGCCATAGTACCTGATGAAAGAGTTCAGCCATAACTCTACGTATGAGGAGCAAGGTTACATCATGGAATACACTTCTAGAACTGCTTAGAACGAAAAAAAAACTCACCCGAAAGACAGAGTGAACCAGACGATGGCCAGCTTTACTGTGTTGTCCTTCACTGGATATTCAAAACACTTCATGAGATTCAACCAGATCTGTAATCAAGCATTTTTTATCGTTAATTGTTGATAGTATTGTTTATCATTTACTGGTCTGCGATCTGGATTTGATCCACTTGCATTTACAATTGGAACCAAACCAGTTTATAGGTAGATCTGCTAATACAGCTTGCCAATGACGTGTAGGTGTTGTGATCATCTATATAAAAAATGTGAAAGCTTTTCATTCGCAGCAGAACTCTGGTACAATGCCATCTGAGGACCCAAAGGTAATAGATATTCAGCCGCAGTTTCTGTCCTTGCCTACACAGAATAAAATTTCCTCAGATTTGTTGATCCTTTTCACAATATTCTCTATGGTAGATGGTTTGGGACGTAAGTGTTTTGCAGTCTTGAACTGAGAAATGGCAGAAATGACAGTTCTCTCACAAAACTTGGCTCAAAGTGGTGAACCATATCCCATCTCTCTATGCAAAGACTGAGGCGTTTGGTGGATGCTACACTGCTCACAAAAACTAGAGGATATTTCAAAATGGAATAAAAAGTGATTAAAAAAGATTTGATTTTATTTCATTTAAAAAGATCACCAGAAAAGTCATGAAAAGTCAAAGAACAAATGAGATGAAAACTATAATTGCGATTGAGTAGCAAGTGATATATTCATGGGGGTGAACAGAAGCATGAAAAACTTGACGACAGTGCCCCCACATCGACTGGTCAGTTAGATGTATGGTCAAAAAAGATTGACAAAACACACTGACAGTGATGGGACAGGATCAGATTGTCCAGCAGTTCTTGTGGGATCCCTTTTCATATTCATTATGAAATATCCCCTCATTTTAGTAAGCAGTGTAATTTATACCAGATCATGACACAGTAACTTGTTACAAGTATTGATGTTTCGAAACATCTCACCCCATGAAGCTCTGTCTTTACTCTGAAAATCCCTTTGGACACAAAGTTACTGGACTCCGGGTGCATCTCCACAAACTCATCAATCTGTTTTGGGATCTTAATTCTGCTTACCTATGAGCAGACACAACAGAACAGCAATAAACCTCATGTATTATGCTTTTTATTTAAGTTCATTCCATACCTGTTGTCAATGACGCTTATTAAAATTTTTTTCAAACTTATATTTAACACAGTTTACATGACCAGCTGACACAACATATTTAGCAATAAAATTACAAATGTAGAAAGTAAAGAAAAAAACATGAGACCTCACAACGCCTACATAAGCTTATACGTTTTAGTTTGGTGAAATATGGAAAATACCGTGGCAGTTTAAAGAGTATTTTTTAATCTAAAGGGACCATTATTGTGACAGACAGATTGTTATTACAGTCGGTGCTGTGTCTATGTTAAGCCTTGCTGAAAACTGTCACTAAAATCAAGGCTGGAGGTGAAATCCACCAACACTTCTCGGTTGTCGTGAGATTAAATGCTCAATTAAGTACAGGCTCACAGTGAAGACTTTCTCGGGTTGTCCACGAGCTCGCATGTTAGTGTCGTGGATCTGCTTGAGGATCATCCAGGCCTCGTCGTGCTTCCCCACCTGTGAAGGGAGAGAAAAATCATGAGGGATTAACAGGCTTAAACACCAACCATGGGCTGGATGACAGCTCGCCTTGATGCCAGCTGAGGAAGTCATGATGTATGAATTACAGTCATAGCTGCAAAAGAATCAGTTTCCTTTGTGGAATCAATCCTTTAGCTGGTGCTAAAATATACAAACTAAACCTACTTAACCAGTTGCCATGTGGGCAGAAATAAAAATCAAGAAACATGACATCTGTAGCATTTATCATAAAGTAATCACACTCGTGATTACCAAACTACTACAAATATACACTGCTCACAAGAATTATGGGATATCAAAAAAGAATCATTTAATTTTATTTAATTGCAAACTCAATTATGGTGATTGGGTAGAAAGTGATATATTCATGTGGGTGAACAGGAGCAGATCAAAGTGGACCAGAGTGCCCTCACATTGACTGTTTAGTAGGGTGTAAGGTCACCCAAGAGTACCAAAGCACACTGACAGTGATGGGGCATGGATATGATCAGATTGTGAAGCAGTTGTTGTGGGATCCTCTTTATATTCATTTTGAAATCTCCCCTAACTTTTGTGAGCAGTGTGTAATACATTTTGGAGCATAGCATATTAGGGATGTGAAGATCTACACAAAGTGATTTTTATCCTAGATTCATGATTCCATAAGGGCTACGTGGCAAACACAACATGAACCTGTTGCACCAGTGCAGTTTCTTACCTCCAGGTAGAACCTAGGGCTTTCAGGCATAAAAGTGAGAGCCACCACAGAGCAGACACATGGCAGAGCACACACCACTACAAACACCCTCCAGCTGTGGAACTGATATGCTGAACCCATGCTGAAGCTCCAGCCTAAGAAACACAAAGCAAAGCAGACAATTCTGCAAATGTAACACACGCATGGCATTTTTTCCTTGTTCAGGTCGATTCCTTCCAATCAGCTTTGGAGATCCATGCAGAAGTCATGATGAAGCAGCTGCTAAAAAGCACATTAGATATACTATACAAACAAAAAGCAATTCTAGCCATCATTTTAGCATGCTTAACAAAATACTAAACAGAATAATATCATGTGTATGATTTTAGCACAGTTAACCGACTAATTCTAATTCTGACACAAATCCAAGCTCTGACATACTCTATGTACATAAGGATCCACTAATAAAAATCTGAATAGCACTTAAAAAGCTTCTACCCATGCAAAAATGACACATCATAAATACCAAATCCTCATACAATATGGCATTTAAAAAGCTATGTTATAGGTAGCAATTAGTAGGCAACCATCAACCACAGAGGTATATT
>JAUZSV010380979.1:0-11234 GCA_034780495.1 Parotocinclus cesarpintoi | reverse complement strand
ACCTCTGCCAAGCTGCCATGGTTGGGTCCTTGAGCAAGACCCTTAACCCACAATTGCTTGGATTGTAAGTCACTCTGGAAAAGGGCGTCTGCTAAATGCTAAAAATGTAAAATGATGAGGAATTTTGTTTGTTAATACACGTGTAGGCTGCCATGGTGTTCAAGTACTGTTGCTTCCATAAGGATAAATTAAACTGAAATTGTATTGCAGTGCTCTGGATGTCTCAAAGTAAAATCACTTCCAGGACCCAGTGCGTCACAGCAGAACATCACATTTTTGGAGTTATTTGCTTGACGTGTCAGTGATTTGAACATTATTACTAATGGTTAGACTGTATGTACACCCACTGAGTATATATTAATTTACTCTGTAATCTTTACAGTAATATTATTGTTCATGAGTGGCCCAGTTTACAATTTGATTTCAGGTTCAGACTCTACCTGTGTGAACTTTGTATGTTCTCCCCACTCTGGGGACAACACAAGTGTCCCAGTGTTTGCACATTCCCTTTGATACATTGGTACTCTGTGTCGGTACTGGCTCCCTGACATCCAGAGTTGGTATATACATGTTTTGAAGGTGTTGAATTGTTGTTGGTACCAGACAGGCTGATCTGAGTATCCAGAACTGTTGTTCTTCTGGGCAGTTCCTTAAACAACAGTCTTTAAAGTTTAATCAGAAAGCAATCAAGTAAAAACATCCGGTGATTGGGAGTTCTGTAGACAGAAGCATCTTATCGATGATCATCTAGGTGTTGATCTTTCAAAAGCAGAATTGCCAGACTATTTTAAGCTGACAAAAAGGCTATGGTAACTCAGATAACAGCTTGGGTTCCACCCAAAAACAGAATCCTGGGGGCATGTTATGCACAAACTGGTTTAAGACCGTAAGAAACCTAACTTGGTCTGATGAATCTTGATTTCTGCTGGGGTGCCAAAATTTGGCATTAACAGCATGAATTGTTGGAGCTAACCTTCCCTGTGAAGTAGTCCATAGTGGTGGAAGTGGTGTAATTGTGTGGGGAATGTTTTCTTGTCATATTTTGGTTCCATTAATACCAATCAATCAGTGTTTGAATGTCACAGCCTATTTGAAGTATATACCATGTTAATCTCTTTTCTTCTTCCCACTATTTCTTTTCACTATTTCTTTTATAATGCTATTTCCAGCATTATATTGCATCATGTTACATGTGGATGTGATGAGTTCTTCAGTAACCTTCCCACTCATCAGATATGAATCCAATAAATCTCTCGTATGTGACAGAATGGGAGATTTTCAGCATGAACATGCGCCACAGAACAATTGCATGATGCACTCGTCAGCATGGAGCAGAATCTCAGAAAGGTTTCCAACATCTTGTGGAATATATGCCACAAAGAATTGGGAATGTTTAGCGAGCAAAGGGAGGCCCAAATCAGTATTAGTGCAGTGCTCCTAATAAAGTGCTTAGTGAGTGTTAATATAATAATATTATGTCAGAATTTTGAATATTAATAATTGTTCTCCACTTTTTCAAAGTCCTGCAGGTGCAAATAAAATGATTGTTTTTAAAAAAGCATTGTAAAATTTCAGACATGTATCAACGTTTCACACACAATTTTGCCTAAATATTTTTTTTTGCATTTCAGACATAAAGTCACACACATACATTTTGGAATTGCTTTGAGTGTCTGTTTTGTAAGTATGAAAATAATTATTTTAATCCTTATGCCGACACACAATGAAATACACACACATACACAATCTTGGCTAAAATAGAAGTAGTTAACTGCCAATATTTCTGGTGAATTGGCAGACGTCAGAAAAGTTCTTGCCAGCCTAAAGTACACTGCTTACAAAAATTATGGGACGATTCAAATTGAATATGAAAAAAACAAACATTTTATTTAATTCCATTAAACAATATTATCAAATAAGCAAACGAAAAGTTGTTTGATTACGCAAATAAGATCCAGAACTCAGTTATGGTGATTAAGTAGCAAGTAACATATTCATGGAGGTGAACAGAAACATGCCAAACTGGATGAGAGCGCCATTGACTATTGTGTACAGTAGGGTGTATAGTCACCCAAGACTACCAAAACACACTGACAGTGATGGAGCATGAACAGAATCAGATTGTTCAGTTCTTGTGGAATGTTCTTCTTATTCATTTTAAAATATCCCTTAATTATTGTGAGCAGTGTAATTAAAACAGCTGTTTATCTTGTGTATTCAGAGACAGAGAATTTACAGACAAAAATAATGTAAAGAAAATGAAACAGTGATGAGAAAAAACAAAAGCCAAATGGTTTAGTAATTAAAGCAGTTCAGCAGTGTCTAGTTACTAACTTTGGAAATCTAAAAGACATTGCCCCTTTTTCTTCAGTTCTTTAGTCAGGACCACTACTTGGGTGGTGGATCATCCCAGTGGCACCTTAATGTGTAACAATAGTATGAGTGGATCAGATGCAGCAGTGGTCTTGGAGTTTTTCTGATCACTGATCACTTTATTGGACACACCTAACCATCTTGGTCTTTGTAGATGTAAAGTCACAGGCAATATTTAAACATTGTTGTAATAAAATGTAATAAAACAGATGGACTACAGTCTGTAATTATATAAATACAAAGTGCACCTATATGGTAAGTGGAAACTAAGAGGTGGTTTTAATTTTATGGCAGATCAGTAGTGAGTACTGATACTAAGATGGGTTGTGAATAATCTGAGATTGGTCTGTGAGTGGTTTGATTATCAGTTACTAGCAGCAGTAGTGCATAATAATTTAGAAAAAGACTCTTGTTTGTATATAAAGAACAAACAATATGACCTTATAATCTAATGATAATTATCTAGACAAAATGGAATTACATCAATTCCACTGACATGCTCCCTTACTTTTTAGCATGATGAGATTGTCTGAGTCTGTGCTGTGTAATCAGACACTCTTTTTTCAGCACTGTTATCGAAAGGCTGGAGTAAACTGGAAACGTGACTGAACATAGTCTCCCTGCCTAGATACCATATATACAACTAAGGAAGCACAACTCTTGAAGGAAGATCTTTTTTTTATTGTGTAATTTTGTAGAAAAATGTTAATTACAGAGACGTGCTACAAAACTTTTTTTTTTTAATTAAAGTTTGGCCTTAAGAAACCCATAAAAATAAATAAAGAAGTAGAATTGTTGTAGTCAATCACAATTGTGTTTTTGGATCAAATAGAGGAAAAAAATCATAAACTGGAATTCGTAAAATTTTGAGTATTTTGGAATCACTCTGCAATTTGCAATTCCAAAACAAACACCTGCATCAGATTAAATATGCTAATTAGTTGTAAGTTAAAAATAAGCATGCTCACACCTTGGAGAGCTATTTCACAAAATGGATTGACATGAATCACGAACAACATGAGAGATGTTAAAGCATACCAAGGAAAATATATTATATAAGTAATATGGGGTAAAAACAGAATATGCACAATAAAACAAATGGACGTAAATGGGAGTCAATGTCAGTGATCGAATTGTAAGAAATCACCTAAAAGAAATAGAATTTACATAAAGAAAAGCCAAATGAAAGCCATCGTTAACACAAAACTAGAACAAGGTTACAGTGGGCTAAAGTAAAGCAATCATGTACTGTGGATCACTGAATTAAAGTAATCTTCAGCGACAAACCGCAAATCTGCATTAGGCAAGGTGTTGATACGGAAACGTTTGCTTGGTGCCAGTACAATTACATTTCTAAAGATGACTGCCTGAAGAAAACATGAAAGAAAACAAAATTCCACAGTCATTGATGATATGGGGCTGCATGTCAGGTAAAGGCATGGGGCAAATGACAGTCATTACATCAGTCCCACCATGCCTGGGTCCCACCAGAGTACAGTAACTCCCTCCATCATTTAGTTATTAGGAGACGATGTGCCTCAAATAATTTACAACTGAGGACTCATTCAATTAAATCTATTTTATCTATTTTGAATTGTATCACTAATAAAAATGTTATTATTGATTTCAATTATTTACTTAATTTTACTATTATTTATTACAACGTATTATTAATTATTCAATTACCATCTAGGCTACTCAGGGAGGATTGGTCCCTTTTTGAGTTTTGGTCCTCCCAAGGTTTCCTCCTTTTTTATTCAGGGAGTTTTTTCTTGCCAATTTTGGATACGCCTTATAAGATAATATAATATTGTAAAGCTGACAATGCTCCATTGTAAAAAGCGCTATAGAAATAAATTAGACTTTGACTTCCTCGATAAATGTCAAGGTTGGACTCTTTTCTTATTCCATCATCTGAAAGAATGTTTGGTGATGATGACTTCATTTTTCAAGATGCCATAGGGCAAAGGACGTGAAAACGTTCCTTCAAGAAAGACATATAATGTTGAATTAAGTGATTCCATAATTTTTTTTCCTCTACCTCATCTAAAAACTAAATTGTGACTGACTACAGCAATTATATTTATGTCTTATTTCTTTGTTTTCTTAATGCCAGATTGGAATTTTTAATAAAAAGTTTTGTGGCATGCCTTTATCATTAACTTTTTATAAAAAAAAATAAACCTTTGAAAGATCTTCCTCCAAGAGTGGTGATTCTATAATTTTTGCCAGGGGTTGTAGCACTATTAGCCTATAGGCAACATAACTTTAAATGATTCATATTCTTCTTTGCATAATTTTGTTCATTACTAAACCACAGCAACTCTGGTATGATACCCTTTTAAATAAATGAAGTCAAAGTTATTCGAATGAAAAAGGTATAATTCATGGTTCACTGCCCAATCTGCAGTTAACACGCAGGAAGGCAGGATGAAAGCGGACATAATTGAATGTATGTAGGGTTTGACCCTTCCTCTTTAAGACCTGTGCATTATGGATCAGTTTCTGGGCAAAATCTTGAATGATGGCAAACCATTTTTGCCTAATCAGTGTTGTTTAGAGCACTGATCAAATTAGATCAGATTAGATCAGAGTTGTTTAGAGTGTTTTTGTTTGTCCACCTTCTTTTGGAAGATTTATTGCTTTGTTCACCAAGCCACTTGGTTATCACTTTGGTCTTATGACATGGTCTTCCATCATGCTGGTAACAGCATTGTTAATCTCCAAATTGCTCCTAGGTCATTGGAAAAGTTGTTCTTGGAGGATGTTTTGATACCATTCCATATTTATAGCAGTGTTCTTAGGCAAAAATTTTATATAACATGAATGGCCTCAGAATGCTTCACTTTTGGCATGACACAGGACTCATGCTAGGACCCCGGGCTCACCTTATATACCAATAAATTTTCCATATGTGCCAAACAGTCTGAAGGAGTCTTCACCAGAGAAAATAACTTTTAAGCCAGGCATATGCAGTCCTATATACTTATCTGCTGCCCTTCCTGACACCAAGCCATCCTTCAAAAGCCTGTCTCACTGTGCATTCAGATGCTCTTACACCTGCCCTCTGCCATTCCTGGGCATGCTCTGAAATCTCTATGAAGTTCTTGATGATTCGATTAATGGTGCAATGCAATGATGACTGGAGGTAACCATGGTTATAATAAGAAAGACGCAAACAATCTTCTCTTCTAATCAGCATGAAAGAGTGATATTAGCTGTCTTGTCCTTATTAACTTCCTGACCTATTAAGATCATTACTGAAATGATGTTAGCAAGCCATTTTGTACAGTGGCTGAAATTAATTTCAAATTATCTTTTTGCGATTAGGTCATTTTCATGGCATTTAATTAATTAACAATCAATTGCATTTAATCTGATCACGCTTCACAATCTAGAGTTTGGCACCACCAAGCTCCCACCATAAAAACTAATGCAGCAAACTTTGTGAAACTTAGAATTTGTGCCATTCTCTTAACTTTTGTACATTAACCAAATTGGGATTTTCCCATATGAGACAATTGATATTGGGGTTCTGTTGTATAAATACTTATTATCTAAACATTTTCTGGAAGAAAGTATGTTTGCATAACCAGGTTTGAGTGTGTATTAAAAAAGACTAGCTCTTGAATTAGCTAAAACAAGTACAGTAAACTCAAATGCATTTTGTAATTACCTAGCTAACTAGCCAATGTAGTAACTAGCTGATTGGCTAATTAGCTAGTTACATAAAAATCTAATGTGCATGTAACAAATACGTTGTGTTTCATCGCACCCTTATACATTATTAAACAGCATCTTTTGCTATTTCATTATGCACTCACTGCTGTTTTTGTAACTTACCTTATGAACTGTATGCTATTCATATTCCGCTCCCCCCTTGTTAATCCCCTAACCAATTTGTAAACAGTGTTGGAATGTAGACAGTAAAACTGAGACATGACTCCATACTGACCAGAAGAAATTTTAAACTCGCTTACAGACAAATGAACATGTAGATTGCTCTATAAAACTTTGCGTCATTTAAAAATTATACATTTACAAATATACCATATTTAATTTTTCCTTATATTTTAAACATTTTAGTACAAAAAGTCACTCTTTGGAATTTCTTCTAAACCATCTGTTGCTTCAGTGTTTTAGTGAAAATCAGATGACATCTGCATAGCTTCACTCATAATAAGTCCCGAATTGCACAGTCACCCAAAAACAAAAATAAAAGAAAATCGAGAAAGGACTTCTCAGACCAATTGTAAGATTCTGTTTTCACATTTTAACCCTGCTTCTGGATTGTGAGGGCTCTGGCACATGCCCCTGGAAAACACAGGAAATGGGCATAAAAATGCTCTGAAGGGCACATCATTCAATCACAGGGCTAAATAAGGGTTTCCATATCAGTGACAGGATTATTCCCAATTGGCCCCTCCTCCCTCAGACACATGCAATATTGTCTACATGTGATACTCAACCTGAAAAGAAGGAACTGCTGGGACGCAAACCGTGGCCCAAGCAGTGGTGGGTTTTTAAATGAACAGCATAAATAATTCAATGATATATGCTGTGTTGCTTGAAACTTTATTAACCCTGTAGAATTTTCTATATTTCTGCATAAATATGACATCAAATATAATCAATATACAAAAGCATAAAACAAAGACCCTAATTAAACAAAAACATACTTGTCATTATAATTATTTTAGGAAAAGGATCTACCATTACATATCTGTGAGTGGCAAAAGTATGTGAATGTTAGCTTTCAGTATTGTGCAGCAATAACTACTTACTTCCTGTAGTTTCGCAGATCGGCTTGGAGGAATTTTAACCCATTCCTCCATACAGAACAACATTAACTTTGGGAGGTTGGCAGGTTTCCTCACATTAACTTCCCCCTTAAGGTCCCTTAACATAATTTCCTTTCAATTAAGGTCAGGACTTAACATTCCTAAAGAATAACTTTTTTTTTTTTTTTTTGACAGAACAAACTGCTTGCTTGCCTGTATTGTTGCATAAAGCAATTTGGTTACTGACAGATGTCCTTATATATTTCTCTATCAATATGATTCACAGGGATAATGTTCTATGTGGTGAAACACAATGTTTGCTTTCAACAGACATGGCGTGCCTCAGTTAAACTAAAATGTTATTGCCTGGTCTCACCTGCCCATAGAACATTTTACAATACTTCTGGTTTATTTATGTGATCTTTGGCAAAGTGCAAATGGGAAGCAATTTTCAGTGGGAATTGGGTAGTGGCAGTGGTTGCTTACTATTGCGACTCACAGATTTTCTTGAATAAAGAAAATATAAAGTGGAATGTTTTCCTCATTTGATTAATTAGGTTCTCTACATATATTTAGGACTTGTGAAACTGATGTTTTAGGCCATATTTATGCAGAAATATAGAACATTCTAAAGCAGTCACAAACTTTCAAGCACCACTGTAGCTTTCTTAATGGTATAGTTCACAAGCAGCACTTCAAATGGTCCTAAACTCACCATAGGCTGGACTATTGTATGTATATAGTTCACAAGAAATTCTAGTGATACACACCAACAATTCAGCTCTTACAACCTTGAGGATCAATCTGCTCACAATATTTCAATATTTAGATCAATGCTGTTTACAAGAGATGGATTTGCAAAGTTTTCCACTACAAAATGGACATTTTAACTAATTTAATAAATTTATCTTGGTAATCGATTATTCCTCCATTCCTTGCAAGTAGGTTTACATTTATTTCCTGCCATATGCCATTTCATACTATGGATTGGCTATTAACCTAATGAGAATTGTGTTATTTTATAATTGCTGGTATACAGCTGACTATTAAGGCCTCTGTGTCCCTATACTTGTGAATAAACATAAGTGTCTTTATAGATCCAGCAATATCTGAAACTAGTATACAAACTACAACCAGCAGCCAGATTTCAAGTTAGTGTGAATCCTGCATCCTGAGGTAAAAGCCAAAAGAATACTTCAGTTTATCGAAGCTATGTCTGACACATATATTGAAACCCATTGGCAGTGGGGTGAAGAGAGATGTAGCTGAGTCACTAGAGAGGATCATGGCCTCTAATATGAAATAAATCATGCACATATCACCCTAAATCTGTGTTTGAAGCTGTATAATAGCTAATAACTTTCTTTATATATATGCTTATATATGCTTCCTGTTTTCCCACTTTTGGTCCCTTGTCTAAAATGATCTGATGGATTGGAGTAGTAAGGACAGATAAAGTGCAAAAATAGCTCCACACCTTTAAAAGATTCTGTTATTCAGGGATTCTTAGAGTCTTAGCCTTTGACTATGTCACCAATTAAGGTTCCTGTCATTGCTTTTCACTAACTCTTTAATCATCTCACTGTCTTGGTCACTTTCCAAAACAGATTTAGTTCTTCTTGAAAAATGAGAAGAGGCGCTTGTCACCATCAGGGAGATGTGGTGCTCGCCTGGAAGAGGCTCCTGAGGAGTCACAAGTACCCGTGTTGGCTCCAGAGAAAGAGTATGAAGAGTCTTTCCACTCCTCCTGGTACTTATCAATCAATTGCTGATTTATCACTCTGACCATATCATCCTGAGAGAGAAAATGACAGAGACAAATCATTTATGGTAACTCTATCAGTTTTACCAGTGTACTTAAAGAAAGAAGGAATCATTTAATTGACATTTGAACCCCACTTTTCTCCCACAGAAAACACAGGGCAAAAATGTAAGCATTTCACAGATTGAACAAAAGTTATCATAAGGCTGGTCACACACATGACCTGACAAGAAGGCACCACTGGGACTCAAGCCTGGGTCTCTGAACCACTCAAGAACCCAACAGAAAAGATCAATCAAAAGGTATGTTAAAAGTAACAATGGAGAGAGAGAGAACTGTTTTACACAATGGAATAGATACTATTTTAACACTGGAACAAAAACAATGGACTTATAACATGTTAAACGGCAAAGTCTTATTTTGCATATTATTATGGGTCAAGGGCATATGTAAGCTCACCTCTAAGGCAGGAAGGGACTACCACAGAGGGAGGGGGTTTGTACAAAAGCTGAGAAATGCCACTAGATCAGAAACCACAAGAGCCACACAGTAAACAGCCCTGAGGAGGCAAACTGCAGTCAGAGAAAGAGAGAGAAAGAGAGATATACAGGGAAGGATATACACACACAACGGAAAGGTAAAATAAGAAAACGTTCTGAAAACATCATAATACAGAAATAATCGAATAGAAAAAAGGAACCGCACATCAGTGCAGTAAAGCTTAATAACTAATTAGCTGAAGGGAAAGGAATCATGGGACAAAAAGGAAAAAACAGTGCCTATCAACTTTTAAAGTCACTATTTTTTCTTACAGCCCAGAATCAGAACAAAATCAATACATTTTTCAACTTAGAACATTCAAGTAATAAAACAGTTCTGAAAAGTAATTGAAAAACTAAGATAACAGGGTTGGAAAAGTGATCAGCTCCTTGATGTAGTACTATCTAAACAATCATCTGTTTTAAATAAAGCCATCAATCTGTTTGGAGATGACCCTACCAGCTTAATACACTCACAGATTGGGGAAACTTTACACATTCTTCCTTGCCCAATTAGTTTTAGGTTAGGACTCAGACTTGGCCACTAAAGAATATTCACCTTCCTAAATCCACTGTTTATTTTGTTTTATTTTGTTTAGGGTCGTTGTTGTACTGGAATGTGAAGCTCCTGCTTATTGTCAGCTGTTTAGCAGAGGGTTGCATGTTTTCATCCGATTTTGAATATGCTTGGTAGCATTCATTTTCCCTTCAATCCTGACTAAGTTCCTGCTGAGGAGAAACACCCCCATAACTTAGTGTCAGAACCACCATGTTTCACAATATGTATGGTACATTTTGGTGGTGTGCTATGTTTGGGTTTTCACTATACATACTGTGTGGAGTTTAATCCAGAATGTCCAGTCTTGGTTTCATCTGACCATGAGACGTTTTGACACAGCACATAGAGACTTCCAAGTGGTTTATTATTATTTTAATGTTTGTTTGGCAGAGAAAAAATGACTAGCATGGCACTTTTTCATGAATGGTTTTTGACTGGAAGAACAGCCTGATTTTGGCAAGGTGTTGTAGTGCTGCAGTACACTTATTGATAATGCTCTGAACAGTACTCAGAGGTATAGTTAGAGCTACTGAAATCTTGTATTGTCCTCCTAACTTGTGTCTTTCCACAGCTTCTAACATGGAGCCCTTTTGAAAGCACCCTTCTAACCATTTTGAGTGGTTAACGTTTGTGTTACCATGTACTACTCCTAGTGGAATCTTTTTTATTGTGAAGCAATTAGATCTACTACAGTTAATGTCATATTTATAATTGTTACTTCAAAGGGCTGATTACTTATTCTTATGTATTTAAATAATTAAATTGGATCACATTTTTGTATGATTATGGCTGCTATAATTTATAAATAAACTATAATAGCCACAACTTATAAACTATAAAACTATAAACTATAAAAAAGTTAGACGGGAAAAGACAGCATTTATATTCATTTTGATGGCGTAATGCGACAGAAGGCAAAAGAGTTCAATAGGGTTTGCTAAATTTCTATAGGCACTGCACGTATATCTTTATGGAATTATAAAGTAACCCAGACATAGGAATTTATTAGTAATATATTTGTAAGTGTTTTTTAAAGTTTTAATGAAATCCATGCACCTTTCATATCAGCCAACATGCACAATAATGTTGTGCAATGGAATTTATAGGTGCTTTTGATTTTAAATTACTCGTCCACACCTTGTCATATGAACACACACACACACACACACACACACACACACACACACACACACACACACACACACACACACACACACACA
>JAUZSV010380978.1:0-18989 GCA_034780495.1 Parotocinclus cesarpintoi | reverse complement strand
TAATAACAGCATTTATCAGTGCCATGCTTTATTTATGGTACGTTTCTCAGACATTTTGTAAACCTAACAACTTGCACAGAAAACATTTTCCCACTCCTCTGTAACGCCTCTGGAGCAGCCTTTTTGTGGCTTCGTCACAACCAACTGACTGCTTCATTCTGACATTGCTCATGTCGGGATGTTTTATCAGGCAGAGCCGGTAGGGACTTGTATTGTCTGCCCTCTGATCTGTGTTCCCATCAGTTGGGCCAAGCTGGTTTGGATTTTACACAGTGGATGTGACGCAATGATTGTTTACAAAACATGAAAGACAACACTAGTACTTTTGGTGGAAACACAACAAACCTACTCGCCCTAAAATAAAAGCGTCCCAAAGAGTTCACTGAAAGCCAGATAGCACGGTGACCTTATGTGGGAGCAGCATTTAGAAACGGTGCCTAATCTAACAACAATCATAAAGGCATTTAGAATACCTCACTGAGGCTGTAAAACTTGACAGAGAATAGAATGCTGCCCAACAAACCAGCTGGAGACAGGCAATTAAAGTAACTTCTATAAATAGCTCATCTTCATTAATACCTACCATGTAAAATAAAAAAAAAAATTATCAACTGTACATTTTCTCTCAAGTACAAAAAAGCAGGGAGAGGATTTACTCCAAAATTAACAACCTGCTTTATTTTTTAAACTCCTATTTCAATAACGCTTTTTACAATAGCATTGTCTTAAAGCAGCTTTTTCCTCTATTATCTAAGCCCAAGCCCACATTGAGCAAATCTAGCAGAAGAATCCAGAAGAATATCCAAAAAAGTTATAAGGAACAAAATTGGGAGGCCAAAGACTCAAAAAAGAACCCACCCAAAACGTTATGCATATTGCTATTATTTTGTCCAGTACAGAATCCTGTGCCCTCAGCATTTGACGCATTCAACCGCTTAATCCTGATCAAGGGAATGCGGGTGCTACAGGGCGCAAGGTAGAAACAACACTAACTAAGGCGCCAATCCACTGTAGAGCACACAGACACTCTCAACTAAACTAAAGCATGTCTTTGGGCTGTGGGAGGAAGTCGGAATACCCAGAGTAAATCCATACGGACATGGCAAAGACATGAAGACTAACCGCTGAAGCATTACATTTTATGAGGCGTTGAGTTACAAGACAATAACAGATGAAGCAGAGGCCAAGAATTCCACAAATTAAAACTGAATGGTTTCCTCCATCAAGCTGGTTATCCTTTTACTATGGAAAAAACTGCTTTTGTACAAATGTTGCCTTTTTACAAATAAATGACCTGAAAACAGAAAGCTCAGTTAATTTATTTCTGTGTTCAGACAGTGGTTATAGACTGGGTGGCTTTATGGTGCCTTGTTGTTGTTGCTCTTCCTGCACCCACTGCAATTAAAATCAGTCGTTGAATCAGTGGATTCACATTCGTCCATAACAAAATCTGAAGATAATTAGGGAAACCAAATTCTAATTTTCCCTAAAGAAAATAACCAGCAATCTGCTGCTGCTGCTGCTGCTATTTTAGCTTGTGTTTATGCTTTTGTTTAGAAGATTTCTTTCTCAGTTACACTTCTCCAGTGCAATTCTGTTACTGCCTATGAAATATGATCTCCAAACAAGATAAAACCGTTAGAAATACCAACTTGACATTTGCTTTATGTATGAGCACAGAAGCAAAATCGTTATTTATACTAATTGCCACGGTTACATTCCAGCATGCTTATGTTCTACAATGCACAGCGGTGAATAATGCTTCACTGGATCTACTCAAAAGGTGTTCGCCAATCAGTCAGCTAAGTACATATATGGCACGGCCATTAAAGTCGTGCTCGCGATAGACTTTCATGAGCATTCATTTCAATAAGAATCACCGCAATGAGCAAATTCGTGCCACCTACCTCTGAGACGAATACAATTCATGAGCAAAAGATCACAACAAGCTATAATGTGGTCAATATGACACGTGAATTCCAATAACTCTTCTGCTTTGCCATTGGCAACTCTGTTCAGACTACCTAGTGCTCATCACTAGCTCACCAAGTTAACTATTAACTAATTATTTAATTACTATGTAAACTGTAAGCACAGACATATCATTGTTACTACTCAAAAACGCACATAAAAAAAATTGTGAAATTATGATTCCTCTTCATTCAAAACCATTTAAGGGCTTATAAATGTATTCCATATAGTTAAATATAAGACTGTTAAACAGTTCATTTGATCATAAAAGTAACTCTATGTAATTTTCAAACTATATACAACATTTCAAAGTTGCTAAATATGTTTTTAATGGGTTCATCCTTTAAACATATGCCAATGGATCTGACTCTACAGAATCAACTTTTGTCTCACCCAAAAAGCAACAAGACATTCAAATACACTTCACTATTAAAATAAATGTTTTTCAACATTGGTATTACCCTACACAGGATTCTTAGAACCCTCCACGAAAAGCAAATAAATGCACAATGGTCGTTTAGGTGTAATATGGTTCTAAACAAGGTGAGATCACAGATTTGCAACTGCACCGTGGAGTTCTAGTCAAAGACTAGATGGTCACAACACCAGTTAATACATAAAGGCAAACTGACCTGTGACAGGGGCTTCAATATCCAGAAGGTTCTTCTCAGAACGAAGGATGGCAGCCCCCTCACTGATGAGGCGCAAGGCCACACTTTCCTCCACGCGACCCTCTTTGGTCAGATGAGCCTTGAGGACATCGACTTTAGTCTTGCCTTCACTGTCAAACACCTCTTTCACAGTCAGCCTGTGGCTGGGTGGGAATGGAACCGCTGGTGAAAAGAGAAAGGAAAATATCAAAGAATTAAGTATTATAGAGGTGCATAAAACTGCAGAATTTAGTAGTGTCACTTCCATATACACATAAGATTGAATACCTTTTTAGCAAATGGTGGTGGTGTTACTGTTTAAGTAGCATGTGAGAATTTGCATTATAGTTAAACAACAAGTTTTTTTATTCACGTTCATATTTCTGGTTATTTGCTTAAAAGTGCTTTTAAAAAAAAATACAAGCTTATAAATTTGCTCTTGGACACTGGTGTAAGAAATAACCAAACTATTCTTCTACACTATTCTGGTGCATAAATGTAAACCAATAAACGCATACTGACTCCATTGTAGCTCATGGAGTTCAAAGAATGCTTGGTCAATGATGAATGGATGGATTATGAATTAAAATAAACAGATGGAGATGACTAAGGGTGGATGATGATGAAAAAATAGAAGCAATGATGAATGGATGGATAGAAGGATCATGACTGAACAGATGAATGGGTGAAAAATGATGGTTGGATAATGACTGATGGATGATTTTAAATGATAGAAGGACGAAGATATGGACAATAAGGGAAAATGGCTGGATGGATGTAGATGTACAGTATAATATAGATATCTAATGACGGAAGGATTGATTGATGGACAGATGGATGTGGAGGGATAATGATGGATGGACAGAGATGGATTAAAAATGGTGCTTAATGATGTTCACTAATTAGCAGATTTATTCTTGCAATTTATCGTGAATAGATAGAAATAGGTACTCTGGTACTCAAACACTGAGGTAAACATGAAACACGAAATTAACCTGCAGCATAAAAGAAAACACAAAATTGTTTGTTTGATTCGTTATTTAACCTTACTTTCATCATCAATAGGTATTCTATTCAAAGACAGGCACAAGATTAAGTTACTGAATTAACCTAACGCATGTCCTTGAAGTGTGGGAGGAAACCGGAGCACCTAGAGTAAATCCATATGGACATGCAGAGGACATGGTAACTCATCACAGGCAGAGTCTGAGATCAAGAGGTCAAGATCAAACCGGGGACTCCCCTCTCTTTAGTGAGTCAACCTCGCTGAATGTTGTGTCATAGTTCCATAAACAGACATAAAATATATCAAAGAAAATAAATAACTAAATAAAAAATGACTTTTATATAATCTCCAGGTACTCAAGTGTACTATTTAAGTAAACATTCCAGTTTGAATATAACCACAAACTACAAAAAGCAAAGACTGAATCCCAAAACTACAGGTCATTTAACATTAACATTACACTCTACAAAACACAGACACTGAAATGGACGCTGATAGTCACATAATAGTTCAAATATTTGTCACATAGTTTTTTTATTTTTAACATTAATATTAATAAAATCACAATATGAAAACAATTATTACATTTAATACAGTATTTCTCATATTTGTATCTTTAACAAAACTTAAAACACCTACCGAAAACGAAAAAGAATGTAGAATGACACTACGTTTTTCAAACCTTTCAATACTGTGACTCTTTTTTTTTTTTTTTTTAATGGGTGGCAATTCAATATTTGCATCTGACTCTACAGAATCAACATTGGTGTCAGCAGGTGTCACAAGGGTTCGCTTGCACTAGATTTATGTCATTCAGATGTGAATTAAGATCGAATTAAGAGTCTTCTTTCTTATTATACAGTAACTCAGGACCTCTGTTATTAAAGCAAACGGACATTGATCAGATGGACATTAAACAGCACATGTACTGATGTGCTGATCAAACATACATGAATTATTACACACGCCAAACATCTGGCTCACACATTACTCACAGAAACAGAATACTACAAAGAAATCAACATAATGATAATCAAAATTGTGCCTTGATGAATTAGTTTAAAATGAATTGATAATTAACAGAATGTATACAACAAGGACTGGACTATTAGGATATTTGCAGATATGTAGATAAACAGCACATCCAGTCTATAGCCAAGCCCTAAACACCTGCTCACTCAGACTCGGAAGATTGAAAAAGTTTAAAAAAATAAAAATAAAATAAAATAAAAAAATTTTAAAAAGCTGCTGCTTTAGTGAACGCTAATTGAGGCTTTGAACTGAAGAAATTAGCAAAGCTAAACAATAATTGTTATTCAGCTTCAGTTTCACACATGACTTCTTCGTTTTATCTAACAGCACCATGGTTACCGGTGCAGCTAGCAGCCAATTAAACGCTGATGGAAAATCGGAGAGAAAATGTATTAAAACATTAATAACAAGTATAACTGCATCTGTAGCAATCTGAAGCAATAGCTAAATTTGGACTTAATTAGCTTAGGTAGAATTGTGACATCTGTCACTGCCTGGGTGAGTTACTGAATGAGAGTATAATGAGATTAAAAAAGAAATTAGAAATAGAATACATTATAAACTATGTATGTATAACAAACATCACTGTCACCTTGACAGACCAGTCTGTCAGAGGTCTTGTAGATGTAGCTGGTCACACCACTGCAGTGGTGTTTTATCCATTATTTAACGCAACTTTGCTGGCTAGGCGGGCAGGCCACTACGCACTCAAATCGAACCCAATTTAAAGTGACTGAACGACCTGACATGCATGTCTTTCAAATGTGGGAGGAAACCAGAGTAAACCCACGCAGACATAGGGAAGACATGCAGACTCCACACAGGAAGGCCCCAGGCCCCTCCACCCTAGGATTTAACCTGGGACCTTCTTGCTCCAAGGTAGCGGTGCTACTCACCGAGCCACCGTGCTGCCCATAACAAACATAGTAAGTTTGTAGTAATACCGGTAATACCGTAGTAAATACCAGACCCTACTTTGATTTTCTACAATACTGTAGCAAAACTGGTTTTTTTTATTTTTTTATTTGATTACTGAACAGGGACAATAAAGATAAACTTTGCTACATAACATGAAATAGATGTAATGGATATAGTCATCCAGCTTAAGCTAATTTGCAGATACAACGGAAAAATGAAACCAAAAAAATATACATAAAATGCAAACATTTTAATAACAAGCTCCAAGATAAACGCATTCATTCTGTTATGCTTGTGTTTCAAATTAACTTGCAAAATGTTCTGTTAAAACCACTGTTTTAATTTAAACTGAAAACTTTTTTTCTAATGAATCCTATTTTTATTCTTATTCTAATTTCTGTGGGCTACATAATCCATAAATGTTTGCCTTTACCCAGTGTGGGCTCCTATGAAAAAAGGTAAATCCTGCTACCATTAGCTTCTGCTAGAACAGATATATAGTACTGCCAGTATTTATATAAGACTAAAACACTGGCACGATGCTATTAACACCTCAGCTAGTTAAATCACATGTCCTCCTCCAACTCCACTACTAGGCACTACTGATACAGCACTTTGCCAATTCAGATATTTATGACTTAACACTGCAAGACTTAAATATTGCTGAATTATCAGGAATGGTAATATTTCCTTCCACAAAACACATCCATGATTCACTTGGACTTGTTGTAGATAGAGACTAAAGACATGTGGGTGAAAGAGAGGTTTGGCCACGCAATACGGTACAGCATGGCACATTTGCAAATCCACTCTTCAAATTTTCCACTGCCAAGAGACTATACCCAAAAAACCTGTGCTGAATTGGCTCCGTTTTCTGTCAGTGTACCAAGAACTACTAGGAGCATATAGGTGTAGCTACAAACAGCTCAGCAAATTCATATTAGCATAACAACCGTATGCCACCATTTTCCTTCCTTTCAACTCTTCAGATTTAATTTCTGACAAAATAAAGCCATATAAGCTGTGTTTTTGTTAACTCAGTAAATTCATCATGAATTAGAAATGGCTACCTTATTGGAACTCTAACTCAGCCACAGAATTTTTGTGTGTGTACATCAAGTAAACTAAAATGAAGAAATACTGAGCTGTTACAGCAAACATTTTTGCTATTAATTAGAAATACATAACATGCGTTTGTAATCCTATCTACAAGGATTACAATTGGATATTTTTAGAAAATTATAGCATTGTGTAGTCAACGTTTTTTCAATTAACATGTCATCTCTAGCAACTCTATCTCTCAATATTTAGAAACCTGTGTCAGAAGAAAGCCCATTCTTTAGACCACCAAAACCATAAGCTCTTTGGAGCTCCCTAAACACTACTCCCAGGATGACTGGGTTAGGACGTTCCACACTGCTGGGTGGAAACGACAGGCCCAACGTGGAATTGGACTGTGACTTGACTGAAATGTCACTAGACACACAACAGCTTCTCAACACCATCTGGTGACCTAACATTTATTGTGCAGCAGTAATTACACAAAAGACGAAGGAGCAGGTCTGCTCATTCGAATAGTACGAATTACCAAGCACAGCTGGAATTCAAAGTGTATCAGAGCTGATATTTTACCCCCTGCAGAACAAAAGAAACTTGCAGTCTTCTCACTTAGACAGTGATCAAGGCAGACCAACGGTCGCTCCACTGAAGGGGAAAAAAAGTCAGCCTCGGTGAGGCAAGTCAGCTTGGTGCATTCACAAGCTAAAAGTGTTCACTCAAGACATGGAACTGGCTCATTACCAGCATCAACTATGACTGTGCTAACTGGCTTCCCAGAACTTGTAATGAATGAGCATGTGGGTAATATGACATTATGATTCACCATGCGACACGTGGAACTGTATGGAGTGCATTGATGAACAAGTCTGCACTGAATCAAAATAAAACACTAAAATGCACTAAAAACAAGCGAAGGGGGAAAAAAAAACATTCACCATTTAACAAGTAAAACTACATGGGTGTCCAGCCTTCGTGGGTGTTCTAACAACAATTATACACAAACTCCTGACCAGCGATGGCTTGGACAGAGGAATGAGCAAGTGACCTTTTCTGCCCTGTTCTCATGCTGAAATAATTTGTACTCGCAGAACTTCCAGGAATTCACAGGCAAATGTAGAGAAAATTCACCACTATGTCC
Organism: Parotocinclus cesarpintoi; assembly: GCA_034780495.1. NCBI lineage: Eukaryota > Metazoa > Chordata > Actinopteri > Siluriformes > Loricariidae > Parotocinclus > Parotocinclus cesarpintoi. Next base: position 11,215 of record JAUZSV010380978.1, on the reverse strand, counting down.
TACGAGACAAAAATGAATTGAAGAACGAAGAGGAAAGTTTCCCAGTACAATAACAGCCTTTGTAGCATCTGCGCTAAAGAAAAGAGTAATTTAAAAATCTCCAGATATTACATCAACATTTTGTGTTTCCCCATCCTTACTGGTTTAGGCCATGAGGTACACTGCCACAAATAATCCAGGTTGCACAGGCAAGCTTTCACATATAGTGACAGCATGAAACACAAAAGGAAAACTGCTGCATTATGCCCAATCGCATACATTATGGTTTCAGGGGAAATCAGGCTAGAGTGTTGCCTCCTATTAAGGCACTAAAAAGACACATACCAATGATTTTGTCACTTCCACATTCATTAAAATGATTACTACAACCCCACCATGGTGCCAGACTTATTTTGTCTTATTTCTATTATAAAAAGGAAACACTATGCTAATTCGTATTTGTATTATTACATGACAGGCATAAGCCTGAAGTTCTAGTATTCACCATTGTGAATCTAGTAGTGCTGTCACGGTTTTTTATGTAGCAATTAGCCAAGGGCTACAGTAGAATCTTTGGAAGTTCAGCCACATTTCCACAGCTGTTTAAAAAGTATCTTGAATATGCATTTCATAACTGCAGTACATGGCCCAACATAATACACTCATAAAATAATTGCGTAACAAGGCTGTTTCAAAGTATCACAGTATTTTCTAAAGGTCACGTTGGTCTTAAGCAGGACAGAGTAGTCTGCCTCATTATCACTTCCCTGAAGCTATGGGATTTTATTTCATCCTGTTCAAACAGAACTGCCTGCTCTTAAGGATAACACTGAACATTCAGTTCGGAACTAGTCAGGTAGAATTTACTATGTCTGAACAGCAGCTTCATCGTATCAAGTCACACAATCGATTACAACATAGTGGAAATTTTGATGAATTCGGATTTATAGTTCATTTATACATTTCACATGAACATGCAGAGATCTAATTTGGGTATTGAGAAGATGTTGGCCTGAAATTAGTATCAGGTATTAAAATTCACTCAAAGCTCAGAAACTGGCAATGTTTTGAAGTTTACATTTGTATTACAACATTTAGCAAATGCCCCTTTCTAAAAAGAATTACAATTAAAAGGGTTAAAGGGTTAATGGCCAGGCTGAAGTCATTAACAGTGGTAGCTTTATGGAGCAGGGTTTGAAAACACAACCTTCCAATTAATAGTCTTAACCACTTGAGCCACCACTGTCTGAAATGTGCCTGATTAAAAATTTCAGTTCTAGCACTAAAAGTCAATTTCTATTCATTTACTATAAAATAATTTAGCAGACATGCAGACCATTATGCATATTTGCTTACTTTCATTTGCTAATATACATCCTTTAATTTCATGCTTTTAACACATTCCAAAAGATGTTGGGGCATTTAAGCATGTACCACTTTGTAATGTGCCATTCCCTCTCACAAAGCTTAAAAAACATTGAAAGACACTGATGTTATTATTCTGGACACTGGTAATATCAGGCTTTAACTGCACAGTAAAGTTTTAGGTGGCAGTTGTGAATGTAAAAAACAGTTTGTAAAACATTTCAATAATTTCTCACATCTGTCGACAAACTAGAGCTCCTTTGCCCTCCTTTGCTTCTCAGACCCTTAGTCTTACATAAATACTACTTTTATACTACATCATGATCACCTGTTGCCACCACCCGTTTGAAATCACATCTTTTATACCATCCCAATGTTTTCTAATGGGTCAAATGTAAATGTAAATTAATAAAAAAAAAATATATATACTGCTCACAAAAATTAGGGGATACTTCACAATGAAATATTCCTTAATGAAATATCCTCTATTTTTTGTGAAAAGTAGATAAAAAACAGAAAGTCATTCAGATCAAAATACAAGAATTAGCAATAATAAATAGGTTATTGCTGAAATGATTTACCACAGTAAAACTTTACTAATAAGATATGGCCAGACATCTTTATTTAACATAACATAAAAGCACATATTATGGCCACAGCATGATATTTTTGCATTGTTGTTATAAAAGTCCTTATAATGTACTGTCTAGAGAAGGGTATGACGTGCCTCTGAAACTCAGGAATCGTTTATCTTCCAACATGACAAACCTTAAATCTAAACATACCAAGTGTTGCTCCTCACCATTATCTCAGTAAAACATAGAAGGATGATGTGGATGAAATTTACTCAGCAATAAAACCCTTATCTAGGTTTTATGTCAAGGCTTATTTAAATTCTTATTTGCATCATGCCTACTAAATATCCAAGATTTAGATATTTCGTGGCCTACCTTAAACATGTATTTATAAGAAAGCACTGAATATCTCATGTAATTTGTTAAATAATCTATTGAAAGCAAAAAGCAGATCCAAAATTCTTAGTCCACTGGCAGACACAGGGCAGTGGTTGCTGCCTGGATGCCCAGCTTATGCGGCAGAGCCTCTTACTCCACAGGGGTTCTTACCGTTTTCCTTTTAGGTGGCTGTTATCACTAACCTTCTTATAACCCATGGTGACTTATTACTTATTTTACCAACAATACAGTAACGCAGCTGGGGATGGAATTAACCGTACAGTCACAGTCGACTCTCAGTCACACATTTCTGTCCACATGTGATCCATGAAGTATTTTAGCATTATAATGGAGTAATTTGCCATTGCTTTCTCCACCCCTCCCCATTTATCCAGGCTTGGGACCGGCGTGCATCTGTTTCCAGTTACACGGCTGGAGTGTTTTGCACACATAAGTCAATGACAATTTGGAGACGCCAATTAGCCTAAAACGCATGTCTTTGGGCTGCTTCCAGTTACACGGATGGGATTTTTTGCGTTAAGAATAATTAAATGTGTACAAAATTGATGAGCTGCAGGGTGGTCAAATACAGGTATGATTGTTTTTCCTTTTCTAAGTAATAATTAGATGGTAAATTATGGGAAGACAAAGCAGCATCTTTTATGAAACCTTTAATATTATAGGCAATTAAAAATGACACCACCACTCTGACCCAAGCTTGAGCCACTGATCGTGATCCTGACCAGGAGAAGCAGGGTTCAAACTGAACTGATATCAAACAGTGCTCACATATGTGATACTGGTATTACATCAAAACATCATTTACATTATTACATCATTTATTTTTCAGATGTTAATTCAGATAACCACCATGGTACCTCATTAGGACATGATAGAACACAAATACAAGTTAAGTTAAATAATATATGAAGGTTTTTTAAGGCAGTAATATCTACAGCACATGCTATTGATTTATTTATGGATAAGTTTCATTAAATGATTATTTCCAGAAAAGAAAAGCAAAGCATTCTTTCTAACAATTAATTATCCCGCTCTGGGGGAAGGGTGAGTATAGAGATTAACCCGGAATTCACTGGGCAGAAGGAGAGACACACCCTGGATAGGGCATAAACCCAAATTTCAGGTTGCACGCCCCAGCTGGGATTTGAACTCAGGCCCTGAGGAACAGCTGTTTCGAGCAGCTGGCTCTTAGCACTGAGCCACCAGAGCTGCCAAATGATTTCTCATTTATTTCTTAATTATTTATGTATTTGATATTAATAAGGAACTCTGTTGCTGTGTGTTGAAAGAAAAACTTCTTTCATCTTTCATCACTGACCCTGCTACTCCACAGATAAAACAACCTTGTAGCCATACAGCTCTTCTCACTTCATCTGTCCAAAGCAATCTCCTGCAGCGAATGCCACAATAAAGTGCACATTGGTCTGTAAAAGCATTTGCTCCAGCTACTTATCCAGAAGAAAATAGCCAGAGAAAACAATCTGCATGAGCTCAGCTAGCAATAAAGAGGGTGGGAGGGACCAAGAGGGTACAGTCTTCTGTGAGTCGACACAAAATATTTTGACATGTGAGGAAACTTTTCCAGGCCCATTTATGGGAACTCTAACGAGGCGACTCAAATGAAGTTGAAGCAGCAGAAGAACAGCTGAAAATCTGCATAATAAGAGGGATTTTAAAGGAAAACACTAGCCACCCTCACTTCCATATCAGCCAATTTCCATGCATAATGAAAGCTTATCATCATGTTCCTCACTCAGTAAAACAATCCCGGGCTCATGCATAATTCCAACCGGGGATTTTTGCAACTGATAAGGAAGTGCGCTCCATGCCCCGATTGTGCCAAATAACATTAATCAATCAATCCAGATCAAGGATAACATTATTCTTGTAAAAACTTCAGTAGGCTAGCAGTTAAAATACAGGACTCTGGACCTGATGGTCCAGGGTTCAAATCTCACCTCTGCCCAGCTGCCACAGTTGGTCCTTAACCCAGCATTGCTTGAATTGTAAGACTGAATGAGTTGTAAGTCGCTCTGGATAAAGGCGTCTCCTAAATGCCGTAAATGTAAATAAAAAAACCCCCACTAAAACATGATTATACAATATATATTATATGTCAATAACAGCTAAAAGATGAAAGCACAATTATTTATTAAGGTGTTGAGCCAATTTAAATATTTTTATTATATTTTACATATTGCAAAATATGAAAAACTATGGGCTAGTCTTTGATCATATTAAAAAAAAATAATAATAATTCCTAATAATATTGAATTAAGCATACCAACTAAAGTAAAGTGGTCATAATAACTGTCAATTTTATATCCATAATGCTTACAAAAATGAACGAGAAGGAAAAATGCCAGGATCACATCCCGAAACGCATGCTCAAGCAAGTCTTGGAACTCAATTACTGACTTACTGCACAACCTCTCTCTAATGTTTTTGAAAAGGTTACAGTCCCCTCTAGACCTCGAGCTCATCTAAAAGATCCATTAACTGTAGAGACAGTGCTCTACAGTGTGTATCTGTTTGTGAAGCAGGAGACATACTTGCATCATTTTCATTAATAAAAAGAAAGTTTGTGTCAATGGGGTATACGGAATTGAAAGTGAATTCTTGTTGAAGGATATAAAATAAGAGTGCTGACAGAAATCAGAGGCTTTACCCAAAAGCTGCTTTAATGTATTCATAAGTACATTCATTTTAATTCTAAATTGAAAGTCAATTTAGGCTGAACTAAAATGACCCTGTTACACTCATATGCTTTAACATTTGTGTAGAGCTGCAATAACTGTATTGTTATCAGAGGAACTGAATTCTTAATGAAGGGTCACTACCCATGTGCACTACTTATGGCTGATTGTTTGTTTACAGAGAGAACATGCTTGCCTTTAAAAAATATGCATAATACAGAATAAGGATGTGACAGTTCACTCTGCTCACGATTAATTCACAAATCAATTTCTCACAATTAATTTTTTTCATCCGATAGACACTTCGATTGATTTCTATTTTTAACTCAGCCCATTTTTTAAACAAAAAAAGAAGATCGGTCCCTGAAATTCAAATAAACTGCTAGAAACAGAGGTTTAAAATTAGAAACAAAATAATCTATTGTAGCTTCAACATATCTTAAATAACAGACTGGAAACATCTTTATTTCGGGAAAATAACTTTAAATAAATAGTGTCTTTTTCTTTATAAAAACTAAGTTCAGTCAATTGCAATTAAAGGAAATTAGAAGGGGAACTGGATATGTGCTTATGAGCGTAATGTTTGAATGACCCTTCTGGTGTTTAGAAATGCAACTGCATTAGATGGTGCAGTAAACAAGAACACACAATCCAAACTTATGACACATATTACACCATTTTTGCATTGTGTTGCATTGTGTTTTAATAAACTCAAATCAAAGCAAGTGAACAGGCGCAATCTTATAACGAAAACACACCTTACAAACCATATCAGACAAGTTCCCTTAAAGGTACGAGGGAAAATGACATTACCTGTGGTGCTGTTGCACTAGGTAAGCACACTTGGGCCATTTTGCATTTAATAATACATTCCTTCAGCATCAACTGTAAGATTTTATCATATTTACTGAAACAAAGTGAAATCAAATGTAATAACATTTGTCTAGGACGCATGCCATATCATTTTGAAATGACACAATTCTTGTACAAAAATTAAGTCTCAAAAAACATCAGAAGGCCAGAGACCCCATGATTCACACTCATGACAACACCTGTACTTTCTGGAGATTTTGGAGAGTCTTATTTCCCACAACTCCACAGTTGAATTATTTACAAAGGGCATACTAAGTTTGTCTTTAAGATAGAAGTGCTTACATTTTGGGTACTGCCTTATGTCAACATTTACTTTAAGGCTGTACTGAGGTTTGCATGTTGTCTTTAACTTATGTATATTTGAGGTGATTATAACTAATGAGGAGTTTCTAGGCTTGAACTTGTCATATATAAATAGACACAACCACTGCTAAATCAATACTTAATATACATCTTTTTCTTATCTGCTATAAGCAAAAACTGCTGTCAAGGCAAGACTAAGTGGTGCATTAGAATGCCACTAAAGACATGGAGGTATTTTGAAAAGTGATTTTAAACAGGACTGTGAATATTGTAGTGGGTGCATTAGCATGATCAGTAGAGAGTAAATTACTAAAATAATCCACTAATCAATTCCTCCACCACCTGATGTAAAGCGTCACTGATTTTTGTGACAGGCGTATTCAAATTTGAACTTAGAACTACCATTACCTGTGGTGGAACTGTGGTAGCCTAGCGGTTAAGTGTGGACTAAAGACCAGATGGTCCAAGGTTTAAATCCCACCTCTGTCAAGCTGCCACTGTTTGGTCAATGAGCATGGCCCTTAACCCACAATTGCTTTGATTGTAAGACTGGATTATTTGTAAGTCACTCTGGATAATGGTGTATGCTAAATGACATAAATGTAAATGTATCTAGCAGGTTTGGTTGCTCCAGTGGTTAGAGTCAGCTGGTGGAAACGTGGGTTTAAATCCCAGTGCAAGAGGAAGGATGGAATCCTTGTTTATGGAAGCCTGAGTACTGATGCCCTGTCCGGGGTGTACCTCTGCCTGCACCAAGTGAATTACAGGGTTGGGATTTAGAGCCTTCCCATTACCCTGACCAAAATAACCGGAAGTAAAACAGGATGCTTTGTTTCCTTTCTGTGGCTCTAAATAATATAAAAGGTATGTGTTGTTTAAAAACCATCCAATCAATGTCATCAACGGAGGTTTTAACAATTAAAACTAACAATAATACAAAATATAAATCTGTATTTTAACTGCAGGTGTTGCTGGTTTACCCAACAACCAAGCAATGTTCAGAATCCACAAGCAGAGGCGGGAGTTTAATACCAGTCCCGTATGCGCAAGTATTTTCCTTATTGGTTGTGTGCTCTCTCTACCTGTTGAACCTTACTGGATCTCATACTAAACTATAACACCAAAATAGTACAACCCTGACTAAATGGCATGCATTGATCACATCGGGAGACTGACACAAAGGAAAAGGTTTAGTAGAGTCTGATAAACATGGAAATAAAATCTTGTTTCGTCTGTCTGAAATGAGCATCAGTGTTCTCTTTGCCTTCAGATGTAAAGCTCAGTCATTTTAACTGACCTGTCGCTGAATCACTGTAACATATGCAGCAATTAGTCAGATAAACATCTAGAGCTGGTGGTGGTGTATGGTTGTTCGTGGTCTGTTCTGTGTGAATATTGCTGTGCTCTGCAGCTAGTGCTGCTGAAAGTGCTGAAGTGGCACTAGCAGCTTCAAGCCCCTGGGGGTTGCTGAGTGAAAGATGGCAACACAACACCAGCGGGCAGCACTTTTACCCTGCCACCCACTCAATCCTGGCAGGGGTGTGAGAGAGAGAGAGAGGAGAGAGAACAAGACGAATAGAATAACAAAGAGTGGAGTAAAGTACAGTAAAATGGATGGTACTGCTCCAAAATCAGAGATGGCACTTTCACCCATGAAGGATAAGTGGAGATTCTTGTTTGCGGTTAAGATGGAGCCAGAGAGACCCGGTGATCAATTGTATTACCTAGATGAGAAAGTGGAAAGAAGGAACCTATATTCCACTGCCCACAAACACTTAGTACTTCTATAATTCCTGCCCCAGCATACTTAAATGCACTGTGATGATTGAGGGAGCGGAAGAAGCAAAGGAAACAGAAAACATTAGAAAGACTCAAACAATTACAGGGTGAAAGCAAGTCCAGTGTTATGGATGTGACATTTAGACTCGTAATAACTTGCAAATGTCTCACAGCCTGCTCAAGCTTAGTGTCGGCGAGGCAGTGTTTTTGCATTGCCATGAGCTTTCTTAGGGAGAAGCAAGCAAATGTGCAGTAAATCGCAACATAACGATGCATATAGTATCAGTGTCCAGCATACACCACCATAGCAGTTGTTGGGTTCTTTCCCAGGTGGGACTCACATCACAAATCCCACCAACTGCTTTAACAGGTTCAAATCCACAAAGTTTGGATAAAACAGGGGGGTTGGGGATGGGTTAGTTACCAGAAACAGACAGTCTTAGATGCCAGGAACTCTATCATTTTTATCATCATCAGTATTGTGAGTATAACATCACATGGGATCAAGTTACATAATTCAGAATGCAGTCTCTCCAACTGCAGATGCATGTTTTTGTTTACACGCATGCTTAGCTCATCAAAATCTCAGACTTCTCTGTTTATACACAACCTACGTGAAATATGAGCCAAACTTACAAACAAGCAAAAAGCAGAAAATGTTATCAAAACAATGCAAAGCATGCCAACGTAACTTTTTTCACGTTATCCGAACTTTCAATCGCCTTGTTTGCATTTAGGCTTAAATCAGAGCAGACGTCGCAAAAAATATATAATCCATAACAGAAGGCCAGAAGAATGTCCCCTGCAGCAACAAAAAACATTCACTGGATGCCCAAGTGACAAGAATGCTCTGGATAAAAATCAAGGTGCAATTCAAATCTATGTTTGGTCACATGGTATCATGAGCTCCATGAAGTACTTGGAGATTTTAAATATAAACCTGGGCATCTCTGAAAAGAAGCTAAAGCTAAAAAATGGATGTGTTACCCAGAAGGACAAAGATCCAAAAGCATACTTTTAAATCAAAATGACTGAGCACTTCATAATGTTCAATCCCTTCAATAACCTGTGGGATGAGCTGAAAAGACAGTTCACATGGGTGAAGCCTGGAGGATCTGGAGAGATTCTGAATGGAAGAGTTTCTCAGATTCCCAGCTCCATTTTCTCAGCGTTTCAGTTTAGCCCAGCATTTAAAGTTGTGTTTGGGGAGAATTATAGTGCAATTAAATCCCAAAAATCACTATTTAAACACCACAAACCTCAGCAGGTGGTCACATTTTTGCTTCATAAAAATGGTCAGGACTCCATATAAGGCATTAGTTGGGTTGTGGAGCATTCTCAGAACCACCTCAGTGTCCACCACCACCCAAATAGTACCTGATATGTGGGGGTAGAGAAGCAAAGTAGAAAAACTACATTTTGAAGGACTAAATTTGTAATTGTGGAACAAAAAAAGTGCATCTATATGGTAAAGTGGCACTGATAAAATGCACATGAGTGTAAAAACAATGAGGTGTACCTAAAGTGATTTGTGAGTGTACATTTCTTTACAATAATTGTAAGCAAAAATCAATTATAACTTGATTATGTGCTACTGGCTCATACTGGATGCTCTGAAAATAGAACACGTGATGTTGAATTTTATTAGTCGATGACTGACAGAACGAGAAGAAAACCCTCATGGCAAATGCACGATTAATTATTAATCTACTCATAGGTAGGTGGAATAGTATGGCTTTTTCTTATGATCTAAGCAAAATGTTAGGAAGGCTGTGGTCTATAAATTATCACTGCGCTGTTCATCAATTCCCAGGACAGACCTAGCTTCCTTAGAATCCTCACTCTTCTTGAGGGTTTGCTGAAAGAGCATGCAATAAATAATGTACAGGAGGATTAGTGGAGACATACAAGGCTGTAATTGCAGCTGCCAGTTTTCATTTAGCAGCAGTTCAAAAGAAGGAAAATCCAGAGCACAAATGAGCAGTAATCCCCCTTTAAATCCCTGTCTACTCATAAACACCATCTGAATGAAATTTTCTGGTAGCGCTTCGTGGTACCGACAGGTCATACAGAACGTTGTCTTAGAACACAAAGTATTTATGTCTAATTCCGTCAGAAAAATACAAGCAAGGTCAGATTATCAGTTCCCAAAACGTATAAGTAAACTGCACAAAAAACAAAGAGAACTTAAAAGGCAGTGGCCGGCGTGTAACCCTCCTTCCCCATGAGAGCTTAATTTTAATCCACATAGGGGCAATGAAAACACAGAAATCAAAGACTGAATACTATCTACAGCGTTCAGTGTCATCTTGAATATGAAACCGCTGGCAATATACAAACTAAAACAAACAGGTTTATGTTCTTCTATCAATATAGAAAGCGCATCATAAAAGCCAGCAAGCATACAATGCTTAAAAAGAAAAAACTGGCTTTTTGGCAGAGCCTGTTAGCCTGTGACAGTGGGATAGAACACAAGAAAGTTTATAGGAGGTATTAAAGTTAAAACTTCTGAAAAACTGGAGTTTAAACCCCAATCATGATTAAAATTAATAGATAAACAGAAAACTAACCACAGCCTGTGTACAGGTCTAAAGACCAATGAAACACAAGCCATGGCCAGGTGACGCCCACACGCATCTCCATTGGAGCATCTCCTGGCGCACTCTGATTTTTAGCGTGTTGAGAAAGGAAAGGAGTGTGTCCAGTTGGACATGACTGGTCATAAACCTGGTAAGAGAGTAACACCAAGTCCAGGATAGAGTAAATAGCACTGTACAGGATTAGCAACAGAATTAGCACACCTTATCACTATCACGTTTGTACACACCTACTGAAATCAAACATTTTTCCTTAGTTTTGCCATTTGTATTTAAAGTCAAATAAAAAAAATAAAACAAACTTAGTTTGTTATATAAATGTATGTAGTGCCCAAAACTAATGTTTTTCAAAGAAAAGAAAACAAATAAAAAACCCAAAAATTATTAAGTCATAATTTCTATTTTGTGGCAACAAGCGGAAACATTGCAAAGTGAATTCCAAAACCTTACATATTTAATTTGTGGTTTTAGATTTGCATTTAATCACACAGACAGACACAGACAAATACGAAGAGAGAGAGAGAGAGAGAGAGAGAAGAGAGAGAGAGAGAGAGAGAGAGAGAGAGAGAGAGAGAGAGAAGAGAAAGATAAGAGAGAGAGGGAGAGCAAGAAGAGAGAGATAAGAGAGAAAGAGGAGGAAAGAGGAGGG
>JAUZSV010380870.1:0-11235 GCA_034780495.1 Parotocinclus cesarpintoi | reverse complement strand
AGCTGAGGTCATGACTTGATAACATGCAACATAATTGAGTACCTAATCACCACACAAAGCCAGTTATGGAATGGGACAGATGGTAGAAAGAAAAAGAAATCTGAAGTTTTCAGGTCCCATAAGCATCTGATCAGCCATCTGAAAAAGAAATGTCACTGGCATCTGTTGCCTTTTTAAAGAGTGTGTGATCAACAGGCTGAACAGGATCGCATAATGTACACATACTCCCTCAAACAACATTCCATCTGTCTGACAATAGTCTTCAAAAAGCAGACTAAATCCATTTGTTTATAGTATGCCTGAGAAATTATTTGTGATTCACTACAATATTACGGCACATAATTCATGTTAGGGTGTGGAGCATGGACATTTATTGCAATGTAACCATTCATGAATGACTGGATTTTACTAAATGAATAAGGGATGTACATTCCTGTTTATTTAGCAATACCCTACCAGTGCCAGAGCTCCAAGTTTAGGTACTGATTGAATACAATGCGATATTGTGTGGACTGTGGAGGCTTAGTAGTCAAGTCAAGTCTCAAGTCAGATTGATTTCTACAAAGAAGCAATGTTTCCAAGCAACTTTACAATTTTTGATGACTGTCCAATATCTAAAGCTAATCCAAAATTGAGCAAGCCTAGGCCAACCGTGAAAAGGAAAAACACCCTAAACATTACGAGAGAGAAAACTTGGGTGGACCAAGACAAGGTAACGGTCTGTGAACCAGAAAGTTCAGGGTTCAAATCTCTACCAAGCTGCTACTATTGGGCCTTGAGCAAAATAATTGTTTGACTTGTAGACTCTAACATTAGAACAGTATATTACCTGCTCACAAAAATCAGGGGATATTTCAAAACAAAATCCTCCATAATGGAATATAAGTTTTGGGACTGTGGTAGCCTAGCGGTTAAGGCACTGGACTCTGGACCTGAAGGTACTGGTTTCAAATCCCACCTTTGCCAAGCTGCCACAGTTGGGTCCTTAACCAAGGCCCTTAACCCACAACTGCTTGATTTGTAAGACTGTATCAGTTGTAAGTCGCTCTGGATAAAGGCGTCTGCTAAATTCTGTACAATGTAGATGTAAAAAGTTTTGTGAACAGTGTAGTTAGGTGACAGTTTGTGACATCAGAATGGTTTAAATCCCGATCCAGACAGGACTACATTTACATTGGGTCTGGGAGTCATTTCCTATTTTACAGGAGAAACTGTACCATTTTACTTCCATAAATGAAAACGAAAAACGAACCCAACACAGCAACACAACTAAGCAAACACTGAATAGAATGGGTCAGTTCTAAACGCCAGACGAAACATTCTAAACAGAATGAATTTGCTTAAAGGCAAGTTAAAAGCAAACAGTGACAGCTTGGAAGATTCAAACAGGCCTTCTGATTAACAGTCCAGAGTTCCAACGTCTGAGCCACCACTATCTCGGGTCAAGATAGGAACACACACTAATGACATGTAACACACTGCCAGTAAAGCTTATTACTACTCCCTTTCTGACCAATAAACAAGGGTATGGTGATACACTGTAGACTGACGCCATGCAATCTACCACTGGAACACACTTTTAGCAGTATGTACAGTCCCGACCTAACAAACCCAGGCCGCACGCAACTTTGTTATCATTCGTTTTACAATCAATGTCCCGGCGCAACGCCTAATCAAGCGTCATACGTTGCTTAGCTTGCGCGTGTTTTCCAGATTGCGGCTCTTGCATAATTTAAAGTCACTCCGCAGGCTGCTGATAACAGGATAGCTGAGGAGACGGTAGAAGGTAGAGATGATCATGCAGAATTGATTTCTGCCCACGCCCTATTTCCAGCTTCACCGAGCTCTTTTGGGTTACAAGACCCCACCCTTTAAACATACGCAGACAGACTCGCTGCTTGTCACCACTTGTAGCTAAAGACTGTTCAGATGTTTTAAGACAAACGACGTTCTGGAGTTGGTAACCAGCTCAATTCAGACGCTTGAATAGCACACTTTGCTTGGTCGAGCATCAAATATTCATGGGGCTGGATATCCATCAACCTTGTCATGAACCCCAGGAGAGCTGACACTCCTGCTTCCTTTGCAAAAAAGCTCGAATGATCCTATGTCACAGTTAAAATTGGTTAACCAGTAAGTATTTTAACCACCATCACGGTTAAGCTGCTTGTTATTTGCTGCTCTATTTGTATCTATAATGGCACAAACCTGCCATTTATCCACATTAGAAAAAGTCCTCAGGTATAAATGTAGAACAACAGGCAATTTTGTGTCCGAACAATTACGTATACACTAACACTTTATATATATATATATAACAAATAAACCCCTCTCTGTCACCAAAGACTCAACTCGCCTTATTTTAAATAAACAGAACAGATCTAGAACACACTTTCCAAACCTCTTACGCTTAACAGCAGTCTATTGAGCGAACAACACTTATTTACAATCATTCTCGCGGCTCTCGACCGTAGCACGTCAACTAATTAGGCTTAAAGAGGCTGTGTCATAATCCGCATACTCCAGCACTGCACAGTGCACTACATCGTCTATAGTGCGGCTGATATTCCGACACTTATTCTGTCATTAAGACAAAAATGTGAAATGAGACGCAGCCAACTTGTTGTTATTTAAACCTAGGCTGTTTGCAGTTAATTTAATAACTGCATCAGCACCTGTTAGCTGGCTGGCTAAGCAACATCCACGTCGTCGCTGTAACCTTATCCACCCAGGCTAAGCTAATGCTAAGTCGCTAACGCTAGCTGCTGCCTAAGCAAATTGGTGCCAAAAAGAAGCCGGACGCCGTAATAACGTTAAAGCTAATAGAGAATTGACGAGAAACTTGAATTAAAAGGCAGCCTACATTGATGAACTAGATGCCTTTGTTGAAGCTGTAATGTAAAATAACAAACGGACCGAGCCTATAAGAAATGCCCGAAAGAATAACGCGTTCAGCCGCAAAGGCTGTCACTTTAGCCCGTGGATCCGCAGCGGCCCTAAGCCTTAATCATGGCGCCGTTGCAGTCGGTAAGGGCGTGAAATCTTCACTCTCGGCTATAGATTGAACCGCGGGCAAATGTCAGTTCGTCAGCTTAAGCGCTTTGGTCTTCTTACCTTTGAATTTGAGGTCGGTTGGAGGATCGAGAATGAGGACCTGCTCCAGCTTCGACATGTTTGCTGGCGGATACGCAGCACCGGATCACAGTTTCCACACAGGCACCGCGAGCGCGCAGCAGTCCCAACCCTCAACTCAACACACACGCCTGTCTTACTATCTTTGTGGGGACTTCTCATTTACTTAATGACTACTGTAGGTAACTGATACTACACCTAAGCTTAACTTTAGTAAGCTAAAGCAAATGTTTGCACTTTTTTGGTTTATCAAAACAAAAAGTTGCCGTTTGTGTGAAAAGCAATTTTCCTCGGGGGAGCCAGCAAAATGTCCCCACAAGGTTAGAAATGGCAGATCTTTCTGTATTAGTGATGCGATGATGCACATTAATGATATGCAATTCTGACCAAAAACAAGCCAAGGAGAAGTTGTCTGAATTGAAACGAATTTTATGTGTTATATGTGTGAATGGAATGATCTACTGCACGTAAATATAAAAGTTTGTTGGGGAAAACCACAATTGTTAGATTTAATCTGCAGGGTATCATGTGGCATTTAAAGCATAATATAGTCAAATCAAGTCAAATTAATTGATATAGCGCCTTTTACAATGGAGCATTGTCTCAAATCAGCTTTACAATATTATATTAGCATAAAAGGCCAATCCCAAATTGAGCAAACCTAGGGCAACAGTGGCAAGGAAAAACTCCCTGAAAGTGGTAGGAAGAAACCTTGGGAGGACCAAGACTCAACAGGGGACCCGTCCTCCATGGGTGGCCTAGATATTAATTCAATAAATACTTAAAAGTATATTAAATTATAGCAAAATTAGGTCAATAATAACTAATAGTAACTAATAATTAAATTAGTAAATAAACTAAATTATAAAACAACTAGATTATAAAATGAGTCCACAGTGGGAAATCCTTGGAGGCACACCGTCTCCTAACGTCCAGCTGATGGCGTTACTGCACTCTGGTGGCACTGGTTTCTGTTGATGGAGACCAGCAGAGCGACGCCGGGCCGGAAGAACCTCCAAGCGTGTGGTTCTGGAACTGTCACCGGAACATCAGCTATGAGAGAAAAGAGAAAATGTAGTTATTGATGGGTTTTACTATTGTACACAAAGAACAATTAACAAGTTCTGCAACCTTATATAGAAACACTAAACATGATGGCAACATTTTACACAAGTCAATAGTGGTTGTTTTTGTATGTGCCAATTGTTGCTCTGCTGTAATTAAGTCAACCTTGGTCCAAAGTTTGAACTACATTACTAGAGTAGCTAATTAGCATTGCCTGTCCACCTCCGGAATGCAATTGATCAACTCCAGCTGTGTGCGTATGCTGTTTATTTTTATATGCCCTGTAGAAGGTGGCCTGAAAATAGCACAGGAGAGTTGGTGTCACCGAGTCTTAATTATTCATTTAAACCTAACCTTAGAGAAGTGCTTAATATGACAGAGGGTTCCATCATTAATCCCCAGAGAACACACGAGGGCCAGATTCTGCCTCTGGAGAACACAGGACACAGATTGCTGGGCCAGCAGGTGTCACTGGTACAGAGTGTGGGGATGAATGCTAATTTAACCAACACTAAGTATGCTATTACAAACATACAGATTTTCGTTTATACTATATGGCCATTTGGACACTCCCTCCAATCAGCAACACTTGTATAATATGACGCTTCCAGAATGGCCTAGCAGTTACTGAACTATAGACCAGAATGGTTAGGGTTCAATCCCAGGTCTACCAATCTGCCACTGTTGGGTCCTTGAGCAAGACTCTCAACACACAATTGTTTGGATTGGAATCCTGTATTAATTGTAAGTCACTCTGGATAAAGGAAATTCTTCTAAATTATATACATGGCTGTTCTAAACAACTTAGTGAATATGGTGTTTCACCTCTAATTTGTCAGTGCACCAATTTTATGTCCTGTCCCCCAGCTAACCGTGAGTCTTACCAGTCAGCATTAGTGTATGTCCTCATCTTATGTTCCAAAATCTCAGAAGAGTACTGTGCAAAGAGTAAAAGCAGAATGGGAACAATCTCCGCACTTATAGCCATGTGTCTGGACATAATGCATGGGTGTCCATAAACTTTTGGTTACACAGTGTGTGCATATGTGATAATTATAGGCCATCTATCCCGATGACTTTGCCAGATTCTTCACGTGTCCAATTTGAACACCAGACTACTGCACCAAATAATTTATTATTTCAGCTCCCACCTCAAGGTCAAAGCTGACCTTTATTGGTCATTATGCTTAGTTTGGCAAGCAAATCTATCCATGGAGCTCTTTGGTTCTTGGCTAAAACGTTTATACCCTGTAGCCTTTCATCAACGAAAAATCTGCATCCGGTTGTTAGGGCCGTCTACGTACTTTTGGCCATGTGCGTACTACAAGAGAGTGATGCAGAGACCTTCCCAGGAAACAAGGTACTGTGAAATTTCATATTAAAACTGTAAATTGATTGTCAGTTTTAATGTTAACTTTCACAGCTTGACTATAAAGTTCACAGTTCTACTATAAACCTTTGGTGGTAATTCAAATTCAAATTTATTTCTATAGCGCTTTTTACTATGGAGCATTGTCTCAGAGCAGCTTTACAATCTTATATTATCTTAAAAGGCCAATCCCAAATTGAGCAAGTCTAGGGTGACAGTGGAAAGGAAAAACTCCCTGAATGTAGAAGTAAGAAACCTTGGCAGGACCAAAAGGATTTAAAAAGGGATCCATTCTCCATGGGGGGCCTAGATGTTAATTTAATAATTACGTTGTAGTGATAGTAAAACTAAGTAAACAATACAACTTAAATCAATAATAACATTTAACATAGTAATACAATTCAAAATAAATAACATGGTGAGGTCATGAAACTTAAGAACACATTGTATGCATTGTAACTGAGATAAAGGAGGACCAGCGAGACCAGCAGACCAGAACGAATCACATTTTTTCTAAATATTAGCGTTATTTTAATATTATTATATTTTTAACCTTAATATTATTTGCTGAGCACGATCTAGAACCCAGAGTGAGAGTGCATGGATCTCAACTGTGCACTAGAGGGAAGCATAGAGCTGTGCTGCAAGTCTTAACTCAAAGAAACCAGCAGCTGAAGATAAAGTGACAGCCCTTCCAGTTGCATAATCCCTGCCAACCCCAATTCAGTCATCACACACATCACTAAGCTGTGACTTATCTTATTACTTAATTATCCTGGCAATTTGCCATATCGAGCTCTGAAAGAACCTGGCTTTAAGAAAGAGTGCTTAGCAGATTCACGCTGCATTTAATCACCGTCTTTGAAAGTAAACCATTAATGATGGGCGGATCAGGATTTGAGCAGTGCAACAATCTTCACTAGATTATACAAAGCTTCGGTACCATTTTTAATTTGCTCTAATTAGGGTTAATTAAGTCCAATTTAACTTGCCATCACTTTCAAGAAACCACTTTGAGTAACCCTAAATAGGTTGTAGCCTTTTAGTGCTTATTGCCGAAATGTCGTAAAGCTACATCCATCCATACAACCACATATCTATCCATCCATTCATCCATCCATATCTCCAACTGTTCAGCTAATATCTCTTGTAATGCATTTGAATAAATATTTATTCATTCATTCATTTATTTATTCATTATCTTCTGATAAATCCACACGGATTCCGATGAATCCGGTAACTCTGGGCGCAAGGGCAGAAACAACCCTAGACGGGGTGCCAATCCATCATAGGGCACACACACACAGAGTCACACACTAAGGGCTACTTTAGAGACACCAATTAGCCTAACACGCATGTCTTGTGGACTGTGGGATGAAACCGGAGTCCCCGGAATAAACCCCCGCCGACAAGGGGAGGACATGCAGACTCCACACAGAAAGGGCCCAGGCTGCTCCACACTGGGATTGAACCCGGGACCTTCTTACTGTGAGGCAGTAGTGCTATCCACCAAGCCACTGTGCCGCCCGAATTTTATAAATATCCTAATTAAAATGAAGTAATCAATAAATTATGATCACACGAGCTGATGTCAGGTTCAGCTTTTCTACTGTTTCTGGGCTCCAATCATTCTCGTTTGAAGGCCTGTGGATTTTGTGAGCACCGTTTCGAGTCACGACTGCATCCATTACTCCTTGTGAGTTGTGTAGTTTGGGCACATGCTCCCGCCCACGAATCCTAATGCTAAGGCACATCCATCATCGCTTTCCGCTGCTCTTAATGCCTCGCTGATGCTCCTTTTTGAAATTAAGGTGTCAAGATGTTAAATGTAGGCAGGATGAAATCATTGAGCTGCCTGCACATTTTGGTAATGCACCTATCAGCTATGAATCTTCTACCAGCAGACGAGTGGCAGCGGCATCGCCAGGAACCTAAATAGCTCGCTGAAGTGATTAAGAGGACGAGATGTCAGATCGAAGTGAGCACAGGAACGACCTGCAATCATATCTCACACAAAATTCTGAACAGAAAACATTTTTATTACATCTCACAGCTCCCTGTGTCTAATTGCACTGTCTGAAGGGGAGCTTGCAAGATGACACTGGAGAAGGTTTAGCTCCACCAGATATGGTAGAATCACATTGTGCCATGTTTCTAAAAATGTAGATTGTAGAATGAAATGAGCATTACCATGTATGAAAATTCAGTTCTGAGAATTCAATCACCCACCCTCCCATATATCTACATGTTCACCTATACGTCAATCCATCTTTTCATCGATTTATTTCAAAACACTGAATTTCATTCGATGCTTTATCCATCCATCCTGTCATGCATTCATTTTTATAACTATCCATTTTCCTGCCCATCCATTCATCCAGCCTCACCTCATATCATCCATCTGCCCACAGTCCACCACGCTATACATTCATTCTAGCTATATTTCCATATTACTATTCAGCCATTCATACTTCCATCCTTATGAACTCAGTCCACCAGTTCATAACCTACAAATCCATCCAACCACGTGTCAATTCATACTAAGGGAATTATACCAAGATTCCATTCAACAGCTTGATAATAAATCGATTAAAAAAAAATTATCTAACAACCATACATCTATTTATCTATCATACACATCCATCCATGCATTAACCCATCCATTTATCCATTCATCCATCCATCCATTTATCCATTCATCCATCCATCAGTCCAGCCATTTATCCATCCATCCATCCATCCATCCAGTCATGCATTCTCCCATCCATCCATCTATCCATCCATTCATGCATTCTCCCATCCACCCATCCATTCATTTATCCATTCATCCATTAATCTAAGTTGTTCTTTTGTGTAAATTCAATAATTACCAACATAATGAGGAATACTTCTGTTACACCCTCGTTAATGTGGGTGATGGATAAATGAATGTATAGGTGGATGGATGAACTGATAGGTCAGTTAACAGTTATTCATACATCCATCTATTCATTATCAATCCATCCAACCAGCCATCAATCCATCCATCCATCCATCCATGCATTCTCCCATCCATCCATCCATCCATCCATTCATGCATTCCCCCATCCATCCATCCATTCATCCATCCATCCATCCATCATTTCGAATATAGAACTTATAACTTATGTACTATGTTTTTTGAGCAATCCATAGTCATCCAACCATTTACAAATCGATCCATCCATCGATATATCCATTCACCCATCATTCAGTCATACCTGTCCACCCACCTGCACAACAATCAGTTCATCCATCCACCTATCCATTCATTCATCCATCTATCACCCACATTAACGACACTGTAACAGGAGGATTTCTCATTATGTTGTTCATTATTGAATTTACACAAAAGCATAACATTATTTTTATAACAACTGAGAGTTGAACACAAAATACTCCATCCTTCTCCCTCTTCTTTCTCTGCACGGTTTGGATTACTTAAATATAGATATTTTTAATATAGTCAAATAAACCCTAATTATTCCCCGTCAGCTCTTGCCTTAATGTTGAACGTTCCTAAGAAAGAGAGTAATTCTACAAGCAAATCAAACCTCGTGTTGGTGTATGACATCTACTAAAGCACAGATGTTCTCTAAGACTCTCACAAATGAAAGTTGCATTAGTATTTATGAATTTCCTATTACAAAATGTCATGGGATTCGACACGCTTGTCTTAGCCATATTGGTGGCCTGGTTCATTAGTCATATTGTATTTGCAGCCTTGTCTCTTGCTGTCATGGATAATAATCAGATCTCACAGCTGATAGTTCTGCCTCTCCAGATCTCATGCTTATGAATTTTAATGAATTCAGTCAGAGAAACAGTGGGACGGGTAAAGCCTAAATGTCACATGAGAGGTTTATCACTGAACACCGTAACGACTTAGGGCCGTGTCTTAATAATGACTAACATTCAAAAACACTAATGCTAATCGCTACGATTATGATTGGCGTTTCCGGCAACCCTTTGCTTTGCCGTTTATAATGTATATGGCTTTATGATTATAGTTGTACTCAAGGTGATCTGTGGCGTTATATGTTCTATGAATGACCAAACATGCCAAACAAATAAACAATCAAAACCAATCAAACAAATGTATAACTAACTATCTAACTAACTAAACGAATAAATAAATAAATGTGCAATAAACGAATCAATAAATGTAACAATACATAAATAAATGAATAAATAAAATCATATACAAATGTGCAATAAACAAATCAATAAATAAAACAATTAAACAATACATAAATAAATAAATAAAATTATATATAAATGTGCAATAAACGAATCAATAAATAAAACAATAATAAAAAAACAAACCATAAATAAATGTGTAATAAACAAATCAATAAATAAAACAATAAAAAAAAACCCCATAAATAAATGTGCAATAAACGAATCAATAAATAAAACAATTGAACACTACATAAATAAATTAATAAATAAAACCATAAATAAATGTGCAAAAACAAATCAATAAATGAAACAATAAAAAAATAAAAAAAATTGAATCATAAATAAATGTGCAATAAACAAATTAATAAATAAAACAATGAAACAATAAATAAATAAAATGTGCAATTAATAAATAAATTAACATAAAAATAAATAGAAATAAATAAGCCATGTATTTATTTATATAACATATTTTAAGTCACATAATTTTTTCTTCGTAAAAATCGTATGCACATTTATTTATTAACACAATGATTTTTGGTTTTATTTATTAATTTATTTAGAAATGCATTTATTGATTCATTTGTCACATTTGGTCATCTATATAATATAATATTGGGCTTTAAATTATAAGTCTTAGGGTGATGGATGGGGTTATTATTTGCACATTTTCTCCTGACTTGAGTCATACGGTCTAAAATTCCTACACAAATGCCAATTTCTAATTACATTACAGATTTTATTTTCAATTCAAACAAGCCTATAAATCATATCAGGCCTGCATCTGTACGTTTTGCTACGAGATAATTTGAAGTGAAACCAACAAGGATGCAACACGAGTTTAAGCAAGTGACATATTTGTCAGGGCATCGGTGAAGAAGCTGTGCTAGGTAGTGTCGCTGTGAAATGTTTTTTAATACGTTTCCAGTTGCCTGATCACATTGCGGATGCAAATCCTCACCTCCGCTACCCGGCTGAGAGAAAAGAATCCTTCGGAGAGAGAGAGCTGGGTACACACTCTTAATGGGGCATGAAAGCACAGGAAGAGGGATCAAGCTTTAAAAAAAGCAAACAAGAAATTTGTCCTTCAGAGGGTGTTAACAGAAATCCGGCAAACTGTGCTGCTCGGTGGAGAAAGTAATAGAAAGACATGGGGGCATGCTGCATTGAAAATCTGTGTGCGTGTACAGAAAAATAAAGCGAAAACATTTACCGTTGTTATGTGCAAACCTACTGTTCCCAATATATAGAATATATTTACTTCCACACAGGGCCACTTGCCATAGATGTGCTTTATAGTTCTTCAAATTCAGACTGTAGTCCATCTGTTTCTCTATATACTCTCTCCCATTTAGTCTGTTTTCTAATGGTCAAGACACCGAAAGAGTGGTGGAACATTCTCAGCTCGGGAGTGAACTGCTATGGGGTGTGTTAACGTGTGTTGTTCTGATATGATTCGATCAAAAAGG
>JAUZSV010380766.1:0-11235 GCA_034780495.1 Parotocinclus cesarpintoi | reverse complement strand
GTTGTCATGTAGTGTTTATTACTTGTTCTTGCTTTTGCTGTGGACCAACACACTGCCCCAACTGCTAGTGTGATGGATGAGGATCGAAAGCCCCAGCTGCAAGATCTTTATTAATTGTGTACATAAAGGAAATAAAAAATCCCTGTGAATTCTAATGAAGGTGTCCAAATAAAGTTTTCCACGCTGAATGAGCAATATTATTATTGTTGTAAATTCAACAGTGTAATGTTCGGCATGTCTTCATGTATGGTAAAGTCATGCTGCAAGGCAAATGCCATTAAAATATAGGGTTGTTAAACACGTGTCCTGGTGATCTTGATGGTTTAATACATTCCAGTCCCTCACGTCCTGGATCTAATGAGAGAAACCATTGTGTCTCTGACATTTTAGCCATGCTCAATTCTCCCAGGCTGCAGTAGCACTGCGTGAAGCTCTGAAACAGCTGGGAAATTTGTTTGGCTTCACACAAACTCGTATTTCATCATCTGTTTCCTCTAGTATGGGTAGTCCAGTGGGTTCTATAAAGCCGAATGTGATTTTTCATGTAACATAATAGTCTACTGTTTTCTTTTTCTTTTTCTTCCTCATTCTGGTTTCTTTCTGTTTTTCTGTTTTATTAGTAGTTTTTTAATACTTGACACACCTTCACCAAGTCAGTAAGCTATTCAATTAATTGAAGGCAGTTATTTCAACTATAATATTCAATATAATATAATAACTAAAGTATTGCAATTTTAGAATAGTATTATTTTACTCCTGAATTAAGAACTTTTATATATATGTATATATATTTTATTGTTTACAGTGTAAGCTTATGTGGTAAGGTTATAACAAATAAACACACATCATGCCTCTTAATAAACACATCAATATTTCTCCAGACATATGCTCAGTCCACCTCTCCTTCACACACACACACACATGCACATAGAATGATTGCATACTATGCACCATCCCCTGACAAATCCCAGTCCCCCTATTATAGTACCAATGCAGTCATGTTGGATTGCATGCCAAGTATATGGTGTGCAGATCACCTTTTGATTGTCTTCTTTTGAATTATTTAGCAATTTGCTGCCTTTGTTACTATCTGTGTGCTGGAGGGCAGTCAGCATAAGCACAGTACAAGCTTGGCATTCATCACTGTAGAGTAATATCAGCTGCATGCACCTTCTTTAATCATGGTGATTCTCAAGCAGAATTGCTGGGTCTTTGTAGAGCATTGCCTTCTAGCATTATTGTTAGTGACATTGTGTGTATAAGTGAGAAATGTCCCAAACTGTGTTAAGAGCAGGACTTACATCCTTGGTTTTACATTAAGGAATTGTTGGGAATTGTTGTTGACTGGAAAATCTGCAAAATGAGTATTAAGCCTGAATGAGTCCATATTTGAGTTAAAGAAAGTGAAATAATTGAAAGTTAATGTGTGGGTAATTGTCATGAAAGTGTCAAATCAAAAGAGAAGTCAATTGTCTTCAGTGCCTATGCTAATAAGATTAAAGTCCAAAGTTGTTATTGGCACCAATTGTGTCAATTGTGTAACTGGTACATTTGATAATTACCATATAGGCCAGCATGTCCAGATATATTATCAATGTGTGTATGGCCTGGCTACGTCCATAAGTTAGTAAAGTTGAAATCTAAAAAGTTGAAATCTTAAAAAGTCTAAACTGATTTCTCACTTTAAACAAAGTGAAGGGGTTTAAAATGAATTAAGCTGATCCAAGAACAAAGAGGGACAGAACTAGTCAAGTCAAGTCAATTTATTTCTATAGCGCTTTACAATACAGAATTGTCACAAAGCTAATGATATATATAATATATCATTAGCAAAAAACTCAGAAGTGTGGGATAGCTTTCTCTTTTGACCTTAGAGTCATGTGGGTAAGATTTTCATAGAATGGAGAATCTGTATTTTTCCACTCAGTGTTAGGGTCTTCAAATATCTGATGCGTAGCTTAAAATATCCTGACTAGGTTGTAAGAATATGTTCTGTAGATTTTAAATCTGGACTCCTGACCAGCAAGTCTACGCCTGATGTAAGAAGTATTATCTTGTTGAAAATAATGTGTGATCATAGTCTCTTTACAAAGTAAGTCATAGAGAGAAGGTAATTCTGCAATATTCTCCTGTACTTTAAACCCTAAATACACTTTTCACATTGAAATCGTTCACCAGTACCAGCAGGTGAAAAGGCTCCACACACCATGACTTCCTCAATGATTCACCTAGGTAGAGATGCAGTCACTTCTCACCAGATTTTCAAAGGCACTTCTCTGGAGCATAATCAACCACAAAACTCACACTGTGAATCATCCATCCAAACAGCTCTGCTGAACCACCCTGAATCAAGCATTCCATTTTTTCTCCCAAAGGAAATTAAACTTGTTTTTGATTTTTAAAATAATTTTAACAAAAGTCGATAAAAAACTATGAGCTAACATTCTCATATTCGTTTTTCTAAAGTTTTTGTTTTCTGGGGCAAATGATGGTTCAGCCCCCTTTTTTGCTTGAAGTGTACAGTAAAGTGAAGTCTATAAATAAAGGATCTTGTGAGTTTGGTGTGGAAGAACTGACCTCAGCTCCATCTAACACCTTTGGGACAAATTGGAACACTGAATATATGCCAGGCGTCATATTAGTGTCTGACATCACTACAGTTTGTGTGACTGAATGGAAGGGAATCCCCACAGTTATGTACCAAAATATAGTGGAAAGTCTTCCCAGACGAGTGAGATTATTATAACAGCATGTGGATAGACTAATGTTCATGGTTTTGGAATAACATATTTAACAAACACATAATGGTTTTGATGCTCATGTGTCCACAATGTGGCTGGCAAAAATGTTAAAAAACACCACATTTAGAGAATGCTCATCCAGATTTTTTGTCTTTGAAGCAAATGAACAAACCACAGATATGACAAAACAATTATTCTTTATTAGTTAAACATTCTGGCTTCATGAATCACACTGTGACACTTGGAAGTTTGTAAACCTTTTTGAAATTTCTCTTAAGACCTAAAACATAAAATTTGTACATGCTTCTTAAAAGTAAATTAAGAGAACACAATTAAGTGTATGACACAAAAATATTACATTTGGTGACATTATTGGGGAAAATGAGCCAATATTAATCGAAAAGGTGACAGTAGATTTAAATGTTTTCAATCAATGGGTAGCGATCAAGTGTGAGTGTATAGGGTTGAGTATTAATACATGGTTCCGAAATTCCAAGAAATGGGATCCGTTAAGAAAATTAATTAATTAAATTTCATTTATTTAATTCATTCATTTCCTACTAAAGCATTTTGTGCTTTAAACATGTTAGCAAGTATCTGCCAAAATCGATGTGTCATATCATCACATACTTTAACACGTTGTTTTGTTTTGGTATGCTCCACTAAAGCATTAATACAAAGTGGATTCCAAAAAAGTTGGGACACTAAACAAATTGTGATTAAAAACTGAATGCAATGATGTGGAAATGGCAAATGTCAATATTTTATTTGTAATAGAACATAGATGACAGATCAAAACTTTAATCTGAATAAATGCATGAATATGAATAAATAAATGCATGAAAATGAATAAATAATTTTAAAGGAAAACAATGTTGCTTCAAAATCTCACAGTGTCAACAAATCCCTAAAAAAGTTGAAACAAGTAGCAATAAGTGGCTGGAAAAAGGAAATTGAGCATATAACGAACAGCTGGAAGACCAATTAACACTAATTAGGTCAATTGACAACATGATTGGGTATAAAAAGAGCTTGTCAGAGTGTCAGTGTCTCTCAGAAGCCAAGATGGTAAGAGGATCACCAATTCCACCATTCCACTGTGATTTTAGTGGGGCACAGCTACATTTGACTGGGAGTTTACTGGGACACATGCCCTGTTAACTGGGTCTGAAGAGTTGCTCCATTTATGGAATGGAGCGGTTTGGTGTTGTGTTCTGTCTGACCTCTTACACAAACCTCTTAAGCTGAGCCACTGCAATGGTCATCCATTCATTCCTTCATTCATTCATTCAGTTTCTTTTCAGCTTACTGATGACAATTCTGTTTTCCAGCTGGCAGCACAGGGCACAAGGCATGAACAACCCAAGACAGTGCGCCAATCCACTCACAGATTCATACATTGGGGGCACTTTACAGACACTTTCCAGTTAACCTAGCACGCATATCATTGAACTATGGGAGGAAACTGGAGTAAAAGCCACATGGACAGATAGGCAAACCTTACACAGAAAGGACACAGATCATTTCAACTGGAATGGAACCCAGAAGTTCTCACTGTGAGGCAGTAGCACTAACCACTAAAGCTAAAGCCTGAGTTAGCCATTAACGGTCATGGCAAAAATGACAGATCGATATATGACAGCCCTTTTTCCGGGTCGGTTCATTTTGACTACAGAAGCCTGTTGAGCTGATGTTGGAAGGAAGTGGTTGGAATACAGAGGTATACGGAGACACCCGCTGTCTTAACATGTTCCTCCCCAGAGACTGGGAAAGTAAGCAGGACTAAATTGGGGACAAGCATCACACGAGAGAGTCACATGGTGACAAGAAGCAAGATACAACCAAAACACACAGCAGAGCATCACTAAAGATCAGAGAAGAAGAACCTGCTGGTCCATTTTCTCCCATTTTTTAAGCTACTCTAAAGTCAGGAATGCAAGCCTAACTGGCCCATGATGAATAGATGAATAACAAGAACTTTCTCCTCTTGATAATCTTTCTTTTTTAAAACTTCTTTATACTGTTATGTCCTAACTGAAACCAAATGTGCTCCCAACATGTGTTCGCTGGCCCGCTGTTCCAGCAGGTCAAAATTTCCAGCCTTACACTCTTTAATAATGAACTGCAATTGCCCGACATTGTGGTTCGGTTCTCATTTAACACCACTGAGTCTAATGTTGTATTTAATAAATCTGTGGGAACTCTTATGCTGGAAGTTCCCTGTAGCAGGTCCTGATTGTGGCCACATTTGTGTTTCCCTTGTTGGCCTGCAAATCGGTTCACAGGAAACATGCACGTATTGTTTGGTCAGGTGTCGCTTAATGCCTAGCACTTATTTGCGTACTCAAGACCTACTCATCCATGTCCTTCCTGATTATATATGCATCCTATGAAAATACTGGCAAGGACTGAATGCTTTTGGGTATCCATAGAGTAAGACAATATTTGGATTAAAGCCCTTATTCTCAATAATAAACTGCAGTGGATGCAATCTGGGATAGCACACGGGATTTGGAGTGACACTTATTCTGGGTTTTACATGCAAATTATGCAACTTATTGAGACTGCCGCCACTTCACATCAGCAAATCTCAGCATGGTTGAAGAAGCCAAAACACCCCACTATCGTAGTCAAGATTTATGTCTGTAATTTTACTTAATCGAGCTATTAATTACTTCCTATAATTTCATACCTACCACACTAGGTGATGGACCGGAGCCAACACCCAAAACATGAATAAACATTTCCAGAGCCAGCTGAGCATCAACAGGTGAAACCCTCTCGTGTCTATATTAAGCTGGTTCGAATGGCTTTGAGGCACAGCCAAGAGGATATACTGTATGAAAGGAAAAAAAACAATAAAATAATCACCTGACACCATTTGCAAAACAAAGCCTGGAATAAACACTGGCGTAAAATGTTTCACGTGGAAAAAACCCACAATGAACAATGTTCAGTTTATTCAATTCAGTCACAGGTTTTCTGATTAACTCGAGAATAATTCGAAATTTCCCCATTGTACCCCCACATTCAGAAGACACACAATTGGTCAGTTGGTGTCTCTATAATGTCCCAGCGCATGTGCCGTGCAATGGATTTGCACCTGTCTAGGGTGAATTCGATGAAGCGGGTTCAGAAATGAGAATGCGTTATGGCAGGTGGTTCAGAGGACTAAGCTTACCACCATGGTTGGGTCGGACCTCACACAGGCACAATGGGCTATGCTGATGGCCTGACAGACGGGCGAATGTCTGACTAGTATCGATCTTACCCTGCTCCAGTCATGAATAACCATTGATACTGTTGCACATTAAATAAACAAATGCAAGTAGTTAGTGCTGCCACTACACAGCTCTAGAGATTATGTGTATACCTTGGCATAGTGGATTTTCATCAGGGGTTTCTTTCTTGACTTATGCCCCTGTGCTGTTGGGTCCATGTGACCCTGAATTGAATGAAGTATTTATGAATGTTATTTTTAATACACTTAGATGCACTTAACATTATATGAAGCTTCAATTCAATTCAATTCAATTCAATGTTATTTGTATAGCGCTTTTTACAATAGACATTGTCACAAAGCAGCTTTACATTGATATATAAACAAGTGTCACAAAATGAATTTCCTAATGAGCAAGCAAATGGCGATAGTGGCAAGGAAAACCTCCCTTTTGAGATTGAGAGGAAGAAACCTTGAGAGGAACCAGACTCCCATCCTCTTTTGGGTAATAAACATAATTAACATTATACAATAAGACATTAAAATGTATTAAGTCTATGAAGAGATGGGAGAGGGAGCATCTTTGGCATGGTTGATCCTTCTGTCTACATAGCATTTTGACATAATGAACATTATATTCACTGTTAAAATAGCTATTAAACATAAACATATTAAAATATTATGTTTGTTCATGGTTATAAACCAGTTCATTCTGTTATTTATTCATTTTCTTAACTGCTTAATCCAGAACAGGGTAACAGTTGAGCCGGTGCCTAGCCTTCATAATGCAGGAACAACCCTAGACAGGGCAGCAATCCACTGTATGGCACACGCACACATACTCTTACACACACTTACACGCTAAGGGCCACTTTAAGAGACACCAATTAGCCAAACACATATGTCTTTGGACTGTGGGAGGAAACCACCTACGTGGATATGGTAAGGACATGCAGACTCCTTGCAGAAGGGACTCGGGTCGCTCCACCTTCTCTCGGTGAGGCGACGGTGCTACCCGCGCTGGCACCCACCATAAAACCAATAAATGTATTTAATAGCAGCCAGCCTTCCATGGCTGTGCTGACATTACCTATAAAATCATGGCAACTGTTCCCAGCTGCGCTTGTGCATTACTGCTTTTGGAATTGTTTCTATTTGACAGGAAATGAAGACGTTTTACTATGCAAATGCAATGTACAATCATACGATTGGCCTATATAAGCTTCCCCAGAGTGCATGTCCTACCCTTTTTCAATTCAGTTCAATAATATTATTTATTTACTTATATAGCTCATTACTGCCATATAAATTGTATGCAAAATCCCTTACTTACTCCCAACAATCCCATTCTTTGTAGGCCATTACTGCTTTGTATGCTATGTAGAATAAAGGGAATAATGATTAAGGGAATGTTTGGAGCATAACTAGAGGTGACTCACATGGCAAAGCGACATTATTATGCTCACGTTGGTGACCCTGGTATTTTGTCATGTTTATGCTCTGACTAAACAAATTGCTGATTACAATGAAAACCAGGTCAGATACAACTTGTGTCTCCCTAGTAGTAGTTACTGATTAGCAATTAGCAACTAACTCACAACCAAACGAGATGATCTAATTAAGTATTTAATATAAACAATATTGATATCATACAACCCAGGAAAAATGAACTGTGAGCTTCCATAGTAAAAGTGTAAATTGCTTGACAGTTTTAAGGTGAACTTTCACAGTTTGACCATCAAGTTTACGGTTCTACTATGAATTGCTGATGGTAATTCGGCCACTTCATGGTTCTACTATCACATTTCATAGTACAATTTCAAACATGGTTGATTACAAACTGACCATAAATGAATTCACAATTCTCTTATGGATTGTGATGGTAATTTGGCCACTTCATAATTTCACAGTACATTTTTTCCGGGAAAGCAGGTTTTTGTGACAGCAGACTTTGGAGCCTTCAATTGGAATGGACAGAATTGAAAGGGTTAATTCCCCTTCTTTAAAAAAGAGGCAAAGACCAGCATAAGCAGTCATACTTATTTACCAGTATGCTGTTTTGGACAGCAGAATGTTGGTTAGCTATCAAGACTATGAGAATTTACCAGTATATCCAGTCATAATTTATTAGAGAACCAGCTTTTAAGAATTCACCAGCTAAACCAGCACTACCTAAATCTGGCAACCTGTTTTTCTAGGCAAGGACCTGGTAAGTTAATGAACGTAAAATTTGTAAAGATCCGATGTCATTTTATTATCCTGGACAAGCAAAGCACATAACATAATGACTTCTTTTTACATTAATCAGTCTAAAAATGGCACCTTTTACAACCCATTTAAATGAAAAGACTCTTAAGACTTAAGACTTTGTGAAACTTTTCATCGCCCTCTTGTGGTCAGCTGGAGGGATTCCTGAAGAACTTCTTGGCCATGAGTGAACTTTGTGAACTCCAGATACATCATAAACTATGCACAGCCTTGCGTACATACCTTGCATGCCTTTTAAAAACAGAGCTGCATCAGAAAGCACCTTATTAAAATTTCTCCAGGAATGTTTTTTGGCACCACAAAATATGGACCAGGCCTGATCTGCATAACAGGAAGCCAGGTATTCATTCATTCACCTTAAACAAAGAATTCATTAGGGAAAAATGTTGATTAGATGAAAGTGTTGATGTTCCTCGGCGCAGATGCTTTAATCACATTCTTCTGTTCAGCGTCTGAGAGATAAAAGACGCAAAATTGGCAGCAATGCGGCGCCACAATACAGTTAACAAAATTTAATTAAAACTGATTATAATATCTGGGCTTCGTGTCTTTGATGCATGGTTCATTTGAATTTGGGACAGCCTAAATGTTATGCACTTTCCTCAAAGCATGAAATGAAAGAATCTAAAGAAAACACATCTTGGTGACCTGGCAGCCTGAACGGAAAATGCAGCCGTTATTTTCCTTTGAATATTTGTCTCTTTTTTTCCAAATCAGCACAAAACCGGGTTGCTGAAACCACCCATGGCTGTGCCTCTCCTGAAACCCAGGAAGAACAGTAGTCTCCAGGCAACAGCCGAGGGTTTTGATGTCCAAATGTTTGTGCACTAAATGTCTCTTTAACTCAATTCTGTAATGCAGTGTTTGAAGATATGGATCTCTGCTGCCTTTGATGGTCATCCTGGTACTCAGAGGCATGTGGTTAGAACAATCCCACACTGTGGACTAGCTATAAATAATGCTAGAAATGCATATGCTTCTGTTGTTCCTGTTGTTTCACCATAAAAGTAGGACGGAATAAAGTCTCCAATCAGGCAGGTCATAGCAGACATACAGTGGCTCATGAAAGTTTCGGAATATTTTAGAAATGTCAATGTTTCGGCATAAATATGACCTGAAAGAACAGTTTTCAATCAACAGCCAATCAATAGGGTGTCTGTGAGTACCCTGTGTATACACTGCTCACAAAAAAGGGGGATATTTCTAAATACAAAGAGGATCTTATAAGAACTGCTGGATAATCTGATCCTGTCCATGCTCCATCACTGTCAGTGTGTTTTGGCAGTTACTGAGCATTCAATGTAGGGGCACTCTCGTCCAGTTTGACATGTTTCTGTTCACCCCATGAATATATCACTTACTACTTAATCACAATACTTGAGTTTGCATTTAATTCAAACAACTTTCTTTAGCTTTTCATTTGCATTTCTGATGATCATGTTTAATATAATAATATCAAATGCTTCTTTTTAAGTCCCTTCATACTCTTTTAAAATATCCCCCAATTTTTGTGAGCAGTGTATAAAGAACAGGGATCTATCAAAGTCTGATCTTCACAACACATTTGTGGAATTGTATCAATGAACAAAGTTTTGACATGGAAGAAGAAGATAATCAATGTCAGATAATCAGATAATACAGCAGTATGAAGTAGGGGTGTAATGATACCCTGCTCATGATTCGATCCATTTACGATACTGAGTTCACGATTCTATATTCCTATGATTATCGATTTTGTACGATAAAAGGCATTTTGTTTTTATTCCTGAAGTATAAACATGCTTAGCAATGCACATTTTCTTGTATTATTTAAAAAAAAAAACTGTCCCATGCCCTGAAAAGAACTTCTAAACAAAACGTTCTTTGTAGTTTCACCCTATCTTAAATAACTGATTCTCTCTAAAGAGTAACAGTTCAAACGAATTAATTGTCTCGTATTAAAATGTAAACAAAAATGATCTTTTCTCCCGTGCAATTAAAAGAAATTATTATTCTCACTGAGGCTATGATATGCATCTGTGGTCTTGAGAAAATGCAGTTGCATTAGATGGTTTAGCAGTGCACATCGTCTGATTTTTGTCTTGCATTACATCCTTAGAATGAAGTGTTTAAGAACAAAGTGGGTGGTTCTTTGCAGATTCTGCTCCTAGTTGTGGTTGTAGTCATGCAATAAATTCACCATGGTACTAATTTAAAAGTGAGCTGGAAGTGGATTGAGGATGTGCTCGTCTGCGTGTGGGTGTGTTGCTTTTTTGTATGAGGAAATAATAGAAATATTTTCACAAGGCGCATGTTAGTTAAAGGAAACTAAGATTGCTCAGTACATTATTAAGAAACGGAAAGTGTTTGGCACTACAGACACCTTGCCTAAATTTAAGTGGATGAGCAAGACAGGGGAAATTGATCAGAAAAGCTACCAAGGGGCCAACATCAAAGAGCTTGCAATTTTTTCTTTTTGAGTTGGTCAGTGTGTGTGTGTGTGTGTGTGTGTGTGTGTGTGTGTGATTCACAAGCTGTATACAAAGCTGGCCTTTATAGCAGGGTGACAAGAAAGAAGCCTTTTATGAAAAATTGCCGCAGTCTTTTTGCACTTTTGATGCTATGTGGGAAAGGTTTTCATGGTCAAATGAAACGGCACACCTCCCAAACTACACCATACCTACTGTTTCTTCACAGGGTACTAGTCAGCTGGACAGGATCGAAAGGAAAAAGATGCTCCCAAGTACACCCATGTTCTTGATACAAAACTGCAGAATTCTCCTAGACAGAAAGTAATAGGCTCTCTTTCTGGCACAACATCATCCCTAAAAACAATACATCTGCTTAAAGGACTGGAATGTAAACGTCTTTGAGTGACCAATTCAGAGCTGGGATCTCAGAGGCAGCTTGGTAAAAAATGTGAATATATAGGTTAATACATTTACATTTCCCCTTATCCAGAGCAACTTACAACTGATACAGTCTTACAATCCAAGCAATTGTGGGTTAAGGGCCTTGCTCAAGGAC
>JAUZSV010380656.1:0-11236 GCA_034780495.1 Parotocinclus cesarpintoi | reverse complement strand
CTATGTGGGGCCTCACCAGAGAGAAAACTGAGGGTAAGCTACACACCCCGGGCTGCAGCTACACACACACACACACACACACACACACACACACACACACACACAGGCGCGTTTGTAACGACTGACAGCATTGATTAAAGGTATTAAAGTGATAAATACATTCAAAAACATTACAAAAAAACAAATATACCGTTAATAAACAAAGACTAAAAAAATCAGCCGAGTAATTAAAAAGAAAAATAATAAATTAATAATATTTTTAAAAAATAATGACAGGCAATTAAACAATACCATGATATATTAATCCTTGCTGACTGAAATAAAAATAACTAGGCAGATTATAAAGCCTGTGGAGGAGAATAAACATGAAGAAATGCATTTATATTCTAAAATCTGCCAAAAAAGTACAGACATAAATGTATTATAATATGTTTAAAAATGTTAAAATAAATAGCTTACTTACTAAATAATGAACAACGAATAAAACGGAAAGAAATCAGACGGGGGAAAAATGTGATGCTAAAGTTTTGAAAACTAAAAAAAAAAAAAAAAAAAAAAGCAAAACAATGATAAGATGATTTAATTTTTAAAAAATAAAGAAAGAAAATAAACTAAATAAATAAATTGCAAACTAAAAAATACGAAAATTTGGTAACAAAATCTAGAGCGTCAGAAATGTCGCATTAATGGGATTTAAAGGCTAATTAATTATAAATAAATAAATACATAAATAAATAAAATCGAATAAAACTAAATGATAGGGAAATAAAGATAATGCTAAAGCTCTGTAAATACTGATAATTAATCTATAATCTATATATAAAAAATAAAAACTAATTGAAATTACGAACATCGAGCTTAAAAACTAGAAGTGATAACAGTTCTACAGATAAACCCTTAAAATGTAAAATGTTTTTATGAAATTTTATAGTAATGCAAAAATAAGCAATGAAAACATGACCAAAAATAAATGAAATAAATAATAAGTCTCTGATAGCTCAACCTGAATTACTTTGCACTAAAAGTTAAAAGTAACAAAAGGTCCTTAATAGAATTGAAAAAGCCGTGCCGTTAGCGGTGCATTCTGGGTAATGTAGTATTTTGACATTACAGGAGATTTAAGCTGATGTGAATGGTTCATTAGAAATGTTTTTGATTTAATTTGAGGGCAGTAATGATTGGGACCTGCGGCAGCACCCTGAAGATGGCGTTACCACACTGGCTGAGCACCAGATCTTTATCGAACATGAGATGGAAGGGAAAAGCCTTGCAGAAGGTGTAGGGACTGATCCTGCTCTCCTGAGTGCCGTTCTCCTCGAACCCGTCCAGGTCCTCATAAAACGCCTCCTCCTCCGAATCCTTCTCCTCTATCAGGAACTTGATGTGGTCACACTCCTCCCCCTTCTGCTGGATCACCTGATCATCCACAAAAATAAAATAAATTACAAAAAAAGAAATAAAATAAAATAAAATAAAATACAATAAAATACAAAAATAAAATACAATAAAATTCAAAAATAAAATAAAATTAAATTAAATAAAATTAAATTAAATGAATTTAAATAAAATAAACAATAAAAAATAATAAATAAAAGAAATAAAACAAAATCCAAAAATAAAATACAATAAAATCCAAAAATAAAATAAAATAAAATAAATAAAATACAATAAAATAAAACAAAATACAAAAACAAAATAAAATAAAAATAATAAATAACATAAAATAAAATAAAAAAATAAAAAAATAAAAAAAAATAAAATAAACCCTCTACTCACAGGGTGATGAGATATTTATAATGAATAAATAAATTATTTAATTAATTAATTTATAACAATATTATAACCATTGTATAAATAGAACCATAATAATAATAATAATAATAATAATAATAATAATAATCATCATTGTTTCATGTGTACATTAGAATTAGAAATAGCACTTAATCTTATAAAGTAGCAGCAGCAGTAACTCTCCTCTCCGTCTGCCAGCTTTAGATTTTTATTACTATTTTCTTCTTTTTTCTTTTTTTTTTGGTAAACGTTTACACTGACGTCAAGTCTCCGTGTCGCCGGACTGCAGTTGCCATGACAACGTGGACTAATGTTTTATCAGCAGATCGAGTGTTAGATTCAGGGGTCTGTGGTTCCTACTGCTCATTTCATACTAATGTGATAAAATCAGAGAAAGAGACAGAGAGAGAGACAGAGAGAGACAGAGAGAGACAGAGAGAGAGACAGAGAGAGAGACAGAGAGAGAGACAGAGAGAGAGACAGAGAGAGAGACAGAGAGAGAGAGAGACAGAGAGAGAGACAGAGAGAGAGTAGAGATTAGTCGGCTGTATAATAGCCGTCTGGAGGTGATGTATTTTTACTGCGTAGCGTAACACCGTTCTAAATCCGGACACGACGGGAGGAAGTTAGCCCACGTACGACGTCACGTAACAATTGGTACGACTTCGCCTCTTTTTTCATGGATAAAAGATGTTGACTTTCTGAATAAACGCAAAAAAACAAAGTGAAGTTTTTGGTATTAAAAAGTTAATGCCAGACTCTTTTTTTTATTTTTATTTTTTTTATTTTATTTATTTATTTATTTATTTATTTTTTTCTCGGATCCGCCGCAGCACCAATGGTTGAAATTTAAAAAATAAATAAATTATTTTTTAGCTTTTTCCACCCTCCGGTGGAGAGCCGACGGTTTTCTTCTGTTCATTAAATTTTTTTCCAGATTTATTTTAATTTAATTGTAGATAAAGCCAGACTTTTTAAATTTCTTGTTCCTCGGATGTTTCTACTTAAGAATCTACTGAGGTGGGGAAAAAAAATGTAAATAAATCTTTATTTTTCAGCACTTCCTAATTTCTCCAGGACAATGTGGAATCAATACAAGGAAGGAGGAAGAAATAAAAATAAATTTTGATTTAAAAATTACATTTCTTTAACCTACAATTATATAAAGGGAATCTGGAAAAAAATTTAATGAACAAAAGAAAACCGTTGGCTAAACAATTATTATTATTATTTATTTTTTTATTTCACTCATTGGTGCTGCGGCGGAGTTGCGAAACACCAAAACAAAAAAAAAATTTTTTTTGTATTCTTCTAATATGATCGTCGGCGGATCCGAAAAAAGTATGGCCTTAAAAAATTTAATTTTTAAATAAAAATGTATTTTTATTTCTTCCTCCTTCCTTGTACTGATTCCACATCGTCCTCGAGAAATTAAAAATTGCTGAAAAATAAAGATTTATTTACATTTTCTTTCCTCCCTCCTCAGTAGATTCTTAAGTAGGAACATCCGAGGAACAAACAATTTAAAAAGTCTGGTCTAATGAAAAAAAACGTGGGATTACAATTTGTACCGAAAAACTAGTATTAGTTAAACTAGTTTTTCGGTACAAATTGTAAGTAAGGTCCGCATTACCCATAGACTTTTGTGAGCAGAGTGAACAGGGGTAATCTGTTGTAACCGGGGATGTTTCTGCAGGACGCCATCGCTTGCAGAGTGGAATTCAGAGCTTCTGGGTTCAGAGAGGACATCCAGGCCGGGTCCAGCTCACACACGAGTGGGCCCAGATACAAGACTTCTGCAGCGGACAGATCAGATGCGCTTTTGCCCTGTGGAGACGTGTGGACACCGAGTCAGTCTCTCTCACAGAATGAGTTGGTAGTAATTCTGAGATT
Organism: Parotocinclus cesarpintoi; assembly: GCA_034780495.1. Lineage (NCBI taxonomy): Eukaryota > Metazoa > Chordata > Actinopteri > Siluriformes > Loricariidae > Parotocinclus > Parotocinclus cesarpintoi. The sequence continues at coordinate 7,552 of JAUZSV010380656.1, read as the reverse complement.
TTTCTCCCTAAGGTTCAACGTGTTCAGCATAGTCCAGCAACAGAAACAGCGCAATTTCTTTAAAGAAGTTTAAATCAATTTGATCAACTCTTTTTGGTGCTTGTGCACACTATCATGTAACCAAGCAACAAAGTGCAATCTGGCAACCTGAGCAACTCCATCCACGCCGTCCATGGCTTGTAAGTAATTACACTGTTTACACGCTGACACAGTAGTTATGTAATGAATTTTAGTAACATGAATTCTTTCAACATTTGTCTTTAACTCGTCAAGATGTGTGTCAGCATATGAGAGTGTTACACACCCCATATAACGCCGGCTTTTAACCGCAGTAACTGTACTAAGGTACTGCTCCTATTATATGACTTGGGTTCAAAGAGGTAAAAAGGTACAAATGGGTATGTCCAGTAAGTCACATGTTTAAATATTCTGTAAGTTATAGTCACTTTTACATTACAAATGCAAATATCTGTGTATGCGTGTTTTCCTTTTGCAACGTTTAGCATTTTATCTCGAGTAATTTGAATTTGTTTTGCAAGTTTATTTATCTGCTTGGATAAATCAAAGCGGCAATAAAATGGGAGACAATTTTATAAATGTGATGCAGCAGTATGGACGCAATACAAGACAGCTGATAAATGGGATGAAATGAGAACTTAAATAAAGATAGACAGACCAGAAAGGAAGTTTCATAAAAGTCAAAAGTCAGTCATCTTTATTTCTATAGCACTTTTTTAGAACAGTGATTTGTGTCAAAGCAGCTTTACAACATTATATTATTTTAAATGTCCGATCCCTGTAAGGAATTGAGCAGGCCTAGGGCGACAGTGGCAAGGAAAAACTCCTGGAATAAAGAAGGAAGAAACTTTGGAAGGACCAAGACTCAAAAAAGGATTTGTTCTGCTTGGGTGGCCTAGATGTTAATTAAACGTTATAGTTGTAGTTATAGTAAAAATAAGTAAATAATACAATTTAAATCAATAATAATAACAATAATTTTATTTAAAAAAAGGAACAAAATAGATTTAAGTTAATGAGTCCTCATTAAAGCTGTTTCTCATTAATAACACATGTATAAGAAAAAGCTTAAGTAATTAGTTTGGGGTACAGATGCTAAGATTTGGTTAAGTCTGGCATTACTGATCTGTTGGTGTATATAAGTTGTATATCATTGTGTGTGTGTGTGTGTGCGTGTGTGTGTATATGTGTGTGTTGTACCAGACAGCTGAGAGCTTTGTTTCTCAGTTCCTTGCGTGAAGGTGCACTGTTGGGTAAGGCCGACAGGTTGACTTGGTTCATTTTCTCCAGGAACTGTGGACACACGGCAGCCGGCAGATCCTGGATATCCTTCACTCTGAAAGAAAACGCTTAAGTGTTTATACCTTTAACAAGTGATTTAATTAATAGATATTAAAATAACGGAAGCTTTGGTTCCATATGTCCTATTGGTAAATCTTTATCTGGATAATGTATAATAATTCAAAATAAACATGATGCAGCTGTAATGTAGGAGCCTGTGGGGCTTTCTAATTCATTCACCTGCCTTGATCTTCATCTGTCATCTTAACACAACACATCATAATAATAATAATAATAATAATAATAATAATAATAATAATAATAACAACAATAATAATAATAATAAGAAGAATGACATTCTATTTAGTATGTTGTTTGGGATTCGGGCATTATGGTATTATTGGGATTCGGGTTTATGTAAGGCAGATAAAAGAGTGTCTGCCATTAATGTAATGGACTTGCTTTAACTATTATAACCTGACAAAGCTTAGTGTGGACGTGTTAGTGATCTGACCTGCTTTCAGGGATTAAAATAAACCTAAACTAAATAAACCTCTAAGGTGAGCGCTGGTATCGCTACAAAACCAAAGCCAAAGTAAATAACATGGGGCTGAATTGAAAATGACTTTTCCTTCCTACATAGTGAATGATACGCAGCAGAACAATGGCATTTCCATCCTTTATGCTGTACTGCATATCCGATTGCACGTCCAGATATTTTTGGCCGACATGGAATCCTTGTGATTTTAATTTTAACTGGCTGAAGAGTCAAGACTGCCAAAAATGACTGGAAGCTACAAAACGCAATGGCTTAATTACTCAAAAGCTTACAATCACACTCTTAGGAGGGACTGTGGTGGCCTAGTGGTTACGGTTCTGAACTATGAAGCAGAAGGTCCCACCTCTACCACAGTTGGGTCCCTGAGCAAGGCCCTTAACCCACAATTGCTTGGACTGTAAGACTGAATGAATTGTACGTCTGCTAAATGACATAAATGTAAACAAAGTTAATCAAGTGTCATGATAGGACAGGATCTGTTTAATATCGTACGGCAGGTGAGTAAGCAGCATAGCAGGAATGGCCTGGAGCTCAGTGTCACTGATGTTCATGAAATATCCGGGCCTTTGCGCCTCCAGACTCTGGAACAGTTTGACAGCAGTGCAGAACACCTGGTAGAGACGTTGGGACGATTTAAATCAATAAGGAGCGAAGTAAACAATGAGATCAGAAAACTTAACATAACGAACGCGTGCTTCCTTACCTGTGCCCTCGAGAGCAAATTAGGAGACTTGGATAGTGTTTGTGCTGTTTCCAAGACATCATTCTGACTAATGTTCTCAATCATACTGCAGGTGAGACCCTGCACAGCCTGGCCCAGCTTTCTGTAACGAAACGCCCAAATATACACGATTCCTAATCGAACCCGACACTCAGAACCGTTTACCCACGTGATCTAGCTCATGCCAGTTATTTCAATTTAGGCCAGACTTTTTTTTATTGCTTGTTTCGCGGATCCCCCGACCATCATATTACGGTATTCTTCTGTTCATTATAATTTTTTCCAGATTCAATTTTATTTTTTAATAAAATGTATTTTTATTTCTTCCTCCTTCCTTGTATTGATTCCACATAGTCCTCGAGAAATTGAAAAGTGCTGAAAAATGATTTATTTTTTACTTTTTTTTCCCTCCCTCCCTCAGTAGATTCTTAAGTAGGCACATCCGAGGAACAAGCAATTAATAAAGTCTGGCCTTAACCTTATTTTAACGCCGTTCTCACACATTCTCCATTGTGTGTTGCTACACAACTGTTAGACAATATGAAAAAGATTCAGGATGATAGAAAGAAATGAGCGATGCCACATCCCACTAAATCACAAAGGATTTCTGGTTCCCACATTCAATAAAGAATCATAAGTAGTTCAGCCTCAGTTATTTGAAAATAACAACATGCAGTATTTCATTTAAAAATATCCCAGTTTGACTAGTAATATAATTAATATTGGGGGTGGGGGTCGATGGGTAGCACGGCTGCCTCACAGCAAGAAGGTCCCGGGTTCGATCCTAGGGTGGAGCAGTCTGGGTCCTTTCTGTGTCTGTGTGGGTTTACTCCGGGTACTCCGGTTTTCCCCCACAGTCCAAATACGTGTGTGTTAGGTTAATTGGTGACTATAAAGTGGTCCTTAGTGTGCAACTATGAGTGTGTTCCCTACGATGGACTGGTGCCTCGTCTAGGGTTGTTCCTGCCCTTGCTCCCAGAGTTGCCGAGTGGGCACCAGCTGGCCCGCGACCCCACATGAATTAAGCAGAAGATAACGGATGGATGGATGGATGGATGGATGGATAACTAATATACTCCTTGTGTATGTATACTGTACATAAACCCACATTTGTACTCCCAATATTTATGACCTCTTCCAGCACCTTATTCTACATTTGCACATTGTTTACTATTTGTACCCTATACTGTAATTAGAACTTCTGGTAGATGCTAATTGTATTTTGCATTGTTGCCATGTACCTGTACTGTGCAATGACAATAAAGTAGAATCTATCTATCTATCTAATCCAGTTGGGCAAATTCCCAGTACAAACCTTTTCAGTGAGCTACAAGGGCAAGGTAATCGAGGAATAATGTTTAATTAATCGTGATATTGATTTGAGGTCATATCCCTCAGCGCTAGCTGCTCACCGTATTTGGTCGGGTTTCATCGCAGCACTAACAATCCTCTTCAGAAGGTAAAGGGACTGCGTGGAGACACAGATCAAATGAAGAATGAAGTACAGCTACGATCAAACAAGAGGGTGTACATACTCATATCACTCGTGAGAGCGTGCGTACCTGCGTGCGGGTCCAGCTGCGCCCGTCCAACTGGTCCACAGAAGTAAGGCCTGCTTTGTCCAGGGTGGAGAAGGACAGAGAGGGAACGAGAGAATCTGGAATCTCCTTCACCAAATCAGATGCGTTTGCATCGGCACACAGCTAAAAAAAGACAAGTTAAGATCTGACTCGCAAAACACATCATGCAAATAGGACCAACATGGGGGTATGGGGGAAGGAGATGAAGGGTTTACGCAACAGTTTGGGCAGCACCGGTCAGCTTGGATCATCGAAATAAAAAAGAAGAACGTAAATGAATGCAGCTTTATAAATATCTAGGCCTGAAATCAGAATGAGCAGGTCTGAGAGGAGAGTAGGATTGAAAAACGCCTTAAATGTGAATTCATTATTATCTGCTTTGATGTTCTTCAAGCCTAGCTCATATCGTTCTACACTTGATATATTGTATTTCTATACAGAATAGAAAATCCTCACTCCAATCAGCAAAGCCTTCTTCTGCAAAGTCGACATCTTCTCACTTATGTTCTTCAAGCTCTCATTACCCAGCAAGCCTTGCGCTTTGACCTTCTTGAGCAGATCGACGTCCACTCCTTTTACCATCGAACCCAGGGCCAACAGCTTCTCACCTGTAATATTCTACACCAGACAGATAGGAAACAAAATTCTGAATTCTGTTAAGCAGGAAACAAAAACACTAAGCTACTCTAGTTCCATTGCATTAGACCTTTGTCTTGTCCAATAGTTTCTGAACCAGGACTTTGGCCTGAGCTGGCATCCAATTGGCTTGGCACAGGATGGCCATGGTGCTGTTCAGGATGTCGGCGCTGATGTTGGACAGCTTGTAAGGAGGGAGGATGGACACACCGGCACCGAGAGACAGAATCAGATCAGCGGTGGAAGGAGCTCGGTCATCCACCATCAGCTTCCTCACCAAATCTCTCTTCAGCTGTGAGGAAATCAGACGAACATCAGCCTGGCAAGGTTTTTTTTTTTTTTCAAGTTTTATTTCTAATCAGGGTCAGCACGGGGGTTCGGTGGGTGGCAGCGCCGCCTCATAGCAAGAAGGTCCCGGGTTCAATCCCAGGGTGGAGAAACCTGGGTCCTTTCTGTATGGAGTCTGCATGTCCTCCCCGTGTCTACGTGGGTTTACTCCGGGTACTCCGGTTTCCTTCCACAATCCAAAGACATGCGTGTTAGGTTAATTGGTGTCTCTAAAGTGGCCCTTAGTGTGTGAGTGTGTGTGTGAGAATGCCTATGATGGATTGGTGCTCCATATAGTGTTGTTTCTGCCTTGAGTTTCCGATTGGGCACCGGCTGGCCCGTGATCCTGTGTGAATTAAGCAGAAGATAACGAATGATGGATATTTGGACATATATTTTATTTTATTTTTTCTACATTTTTTATGTTTCTTGTTTACACTTCAAAAATAAAAAAAATATCAATTTTTAATTGAATGCCATATCAAGTAAACCAAATCATAAACTATTGTATCTTGAATTGAATCTAATCGTAAGCAGAGTGTAAATCTTTACACCGATGTTTGTCAGTGTGCTTTGTTTCATAAGAATGCTTCTTTACAGCAACATTTTTTTGACTGTTCTTTTTTGTACTACAGCCGCCCAGACACGACCTTCCTCTGGTTCATCAGCCCACTCAAAGCAATCCGATATCTCGTCTGCAACAACTACAAATGGCTGATTATCAAGATCGTGGTTGCTCTGCTGCTGCTTGCAATGCTGGGATTGTTCCTCTACAGCATGCCTGGTTACATGGTGAAAAAGCTACTTGGTGCCTAAATGGCAGTCACACTAACCATTCACTATACTGTAACTTTGTCCTAATAATATGACCAAGCTCTGAAACAAATAAAACATGTTTGCATATTTATGTTAAGCGGCACCCTTGAATACACTCTCTCTATTTTTGCCTTGACATTGATTTTGGTAATAGGTGGAATAGGTGATGATGGTAAAACACTTTTATACAGCTGTGTTTATCTATTGCTGTCTATAGATTGTTGGTACAATGTTTAGTAATGTTTGTAGCACAGTATGCAGTGATTAAAAAAAAGACGTTATTTACAGCTTTACAAAGTTATCAGTTCATGGGTATACTCACAGTAGGTGATCTGTACTGTGCCTGAGCACGTTTGACCACCAATATGCAGTTTTTTGGAGTGGGCTTGCTCTGTACTATGCCTGGGGGCGGTATGATAAAATGTGCATGTTCCCGCTTAAAGAGGTGGGGTTGGACACATTTTAGTTGGACTCTGGCACAATATGCATGTAGTGTGATCGCTGATTAAGGCAACTTCCTCCTTAATTAATTTTATACATGCAGAAGAAATAGCTGAAATCCCTGCTTTGCATAATCAATACATCTTTAAGGTGTATGAGAGAGCTTTGTGACAGCGCCCCCAAAATTAATGTTTAGGCACAATGTGAGCTCAGGCCAGTAGGTGAGTGGGGAGGGGGGTTCAGTCTTACTCAGGCATGGTACAAGACGACTGGTGTGAGGGGCGTAGGGGGGGTACTGGGCATGGTGTGAGTACTTCCTACTTCTATTGAAATGTGCATCTATATGTTTAACTATTTGGAATTTGGATTTTGTCATCTAACTGTAATGTGAGGGCACCCCCTGTCAGCGACACATGACAATTTTGAGCTAGCTCCTACTTTGAGGAGCAATGACACTCAAGAACTCACCTCTGGCAAAACGGGAGGTAGTTCACCGAATACAAATGAAGACTTTCAACTGTACTGAGCACAACAAACTGTGCCAACTGTGACTTGCGGTGCCAATAACATAGAGAACTTGAGAATCCAGAGTTCAACTTTATGGATGCAACTCTGTATCCAACAAACCCAACCTAAGGTTGTATAGGAACTACAGGCTGAGTATTGGGGAGCACTGTAAATCCCAACTCTGGGTTCACTGGTACCAGTTCTCTTGCTTAATGGCACTATAAGTTCAGTCAGTGAATCTGTTGCTTAATATTGTCAATACTGGAGTCAAATTCTGATCAGGTGATCTGTTCGTATCAAATGCGTGAACCAGGGGGTGACCCCTCGTTACTGTTGTTTTGATGAAAAATCACAACTATATGAAAGGTTTTATCAAATGTTTCATCATTTTGCACCAATTAACCCTGTTTTAAACTACTGCCTAAGGAATTTCATGTTTAAATAAAGTGTCTTAACAAAATTCTAGATCCATTTGAAAGCATGTCTTGGTTTACAAGGGGCTGTAAGGAAAGTGAGTGCAAGCTTTTTAGAGAGTGTCATTTAATTTCCATAGCTACATAACCTTCCACTGAAACATCTTATGAATAAAATGCACTGTGATTAGAGATGAACAGGCCACCAATGTATAATCATTTATGTAATAACATGAATTTGCTTGTAGTTACT
>JAUZSV010380475.1:0-11238 GCA_034780495.1 Parotocinclus cesarpintoi | reverse complement strand
AAACAACCTTGAGTATTCTGTTGCTTTTACACAACAGTTTTTTTTACAACAAAATAAATTAAATAAATACTGAAGTTCATACTGAATAAGCTTTAATACTTACCATAGTTTCTGCCAAAAAATTGGGTCAACAAATGAGTTGCATAGCAACAGTAACAATTCTTTCCCCTGCTATAACACAGAATGCTACAAAAGGCTTATATAACACTGCCAAGTAACTTTAGTTACAAAATGCTAATAAGTAAAGATGAAAGAGGGAAAAATAGTACAAACATTTTAAAATAATTATTGTTCAGTTATAAAACATTTCATTTCCTAATTGTTTTAATTTGCTGATTTCAAGTGTAACAAGAAAAACTGCCATTCCATGCAATCAAATAGTTAGGTTTATTGCTGTTGCATAAATTCATTATTATTTAATTAATGTATGGTTATTACTTATGAAAATCTAAAGATACACTTATTAGGTCACCAACTATTTCAGAGGAATCTCAAATGTATTTATATGTACTTTAATGAATCATTCATGAATCAATGCAAGTCATTGGACTGTACGAAATATGTCCTAATGTAGTAACTGGCTTCTCAGCTACTTTTAAAGTGTCTCATTTGTTCAAGCATCAGATTATCTCTGTGTCCAGCAGTAGTCTGCAAGCATTAAAAGGTTCCATTTACCATGGTATCTTTTTTTCGTAGTCGCAATTTCCTGATGAAATTGCTCACCATGCTCGTCAATGATTGTTCCACAGTTTGGTGAAAAGAAGTCTAAATGAGAGTGCAAGAAATGAATTTAAGGACATGTAACAGCCAAGTTCGTTATATGCCTGAAGGAGATTTTCCACCATCATAGTTTATGCACCTCTTTTTTGACTTAATCACTGCGTGATTGGCTGATAGCCGATACCGATCAAGGGTGGGGCTGTATGTGACTTTCAATGTAAACAAGACAAAGAACATGGTCTAATGGCCCAGTTGCACTCCCAAAATTAAACGGTAGATAGAAATACAGAAATGGGATTCACACAGGGCTGCAGCAAAGTACCTCACGAAGTATGACTCATTTGTTTCACACCATTGATTAACTCCCAAAATCACAAGTCATATATTTGGGTTGAAAATCAGTCGATATTGATACAAAGCTGATCAATTCTTCCATCTCCAAAGCAAAATGCGTCCACTTCCCAAAACACAAGCAACGAGAAGCTCTCTGATTACTTTATAATACAGTAAGAAGGCTGAATATTGTGAGCATTATTAATTAAACATCTGTAAATTTGGTAAACCGGTTCATAAGTTGTGTGTGATAATTGATACGTCACAACGTGACGTTATCCGCAATGGCACACTACCTCTAGTGTTCCGTTACTTTAATACAACAGTTTTACTAAATAAAGAAACAAAATATATCAAAGAAGCCCCAAATTTCATACTTAATATGCTTAAATACAAAGACAAGACAAAACTTTCCACCAAAAAGTAGGTCCACAACAAATCAGTTGCAATACAATGGTAACCACTTCCTAATTTGCTTTATCAAAGGTTTGGGCCTATATAATGTAGTTAACGTAGTCATTTCCAAATAAGCAAAGATGAAAGGGCAAATGAATAAAACCAAAATGAAAAAATAATTAAGACATTCATCTGTACACTTCCGTTCACTGTGCATAAAAAGGTAGCTCAGTAGCATGTGGTTTGGCATCAAACAGTCTGGCTTGCTTTGCTGGTGGCGTCCAGAACTATGCTGTCTCGTGGCTGCACAGCTTTGAACTGCTGTGGCGCTCAAGCAATGGTTGGTGTAAATGTAGCTAGTACCAGCCTCTCTGCATATCCAGGAAGACTTGCAATGTACCTTACTGCATATATTGCACACTCGGTCTTTTCTAATGTAGCGACTGGGCATGGTGTCTCTAATGTATACCCATAGTTTTCATGGCCAAGTTCCAGAATGTCTGTATTTTTGTTTCTTCATTGAATGACAGTGTGCAGTATGTTGTGCCATTTTAATCTGTTTAAAACAAATTACACTTTAAGTGCCACCCAAAATGAAGTTGGTTATCAAACCACATTTTGTTCAGGAACCCTCCTAGATGTTTGGGATTAAATGCGATTCCCTTGTGATTTTCTCTTAATGATTTTCTCTTGATGGTTGACTGGTCATTTTGTCTCTCCCTTCACGTCTCATTGTTTTAATGGTTCAGATGATTATGTTAGCAGGCTTAAACTTAGGGTCATTCTTTAAACACCAGGAACAGGGATCTCCTAAATGGAGATTTATTAAGGTAGCTGTTGAACCGGGAGCACAGTCCAAGATAAATATGGTACTATAAGGCTCACCTGTTGTGGTACGGATAGAGCTTTAGAAATTATTAAGTTCAATGCAGCATTAGATATAGATATATATATAGGAACACCAATATTATCAAAGGTCATAAGTATTCTCTACTGCTGAAATGTTAAAATCATTCCCTTCCCTGTGGACCACATGTTAAGTTTTGCACATTTTTTACTACAGGTTTAAATGTGAAGAAAGTTTAATGTAAAAATAATACATTTCCTTGGGACCACTCACTCATCATTTCAGCAGTAGAGATTACTTATGACCAGTAGTAATTAAGAGTGCTTCTCAGTTACCTTAAAATTCTACATACGTTGACTGGGTTTAGAGCGGTTACTACTCACTAATTGCACTGAAATGTGTGCCACTGTATGTTTGTTAAATATTTACCATGTTCCCATCTGCAGTATGATCATCTCCTGAGCCAGTTCGACAAGATGGAAGTAATCCACTCGAGTTCTTCTCAGGCATTCTCAGTGTCAGGCATGGTGCTCACACAAAGATCCTCCAGCAACATCGATCAGTATATTCATGGCCTGGACAACAACTCCTTCGAACTGGACCTGCAGTTCTCAAATGCAGAAAAGCAGCTGTTGCTGCAGAAACAGACTACTAGAAACCCATGGTAGGTGCCACGACAATCTCCAATCAAGCCAGATGGCCTTTGGGAAATGCCGAATTTATATTTGAATCAGATGTGGTGGCAGAACTTTGACTTTATACGTATATATACACGTGTTTATAAGTGCAAATGAAAAAAAAAAACATTGGTTTGGTGCCACCGACAATAATTTGATATATTGCTTTTGTTTGTTTATTTGTTTTATCTAATGCCTCTATCAACATCAGTGGCCAATTCAGCAACACACTCTCTCACACACACACACACACACACACACACACACACACACACACACAGACACACAGACACACAGACAAGGTTATCGCTATACACAAGGTTAGTTAAAACTAGTCATATATGTACATTCAAGCTAATGTCAATTTTGCATGATCAATTAACCTGACATGCCTGTCTTTGGCCTGTGGGAGGAAACCAGTGTACCCAGAGTAAGCCCCCGCTGACACAGGGAGGACATGCAGACTTCACACAGAAAGGATCCAGGCTGCTCCACTCTGGGGTGGAACCCAGTCATAGGATTTAAAAATTTTGATCCCTGATTTAAACAAAGAATACCTCAGGTTTACTTTATTTTATTGTTACTTGGTGACTGTTTAGACTATTAAGAGTATATAGACCATATAAGTATTAGGAACTCTATATTTCATGTTCAAGACACCAGTTTAAGATTATTCGAGTCTTGTGACATGGTGCATTTTACTTCTGGAAGTAGCCATAAGAAGATTGGTGCGCTGTGCTAATAAAGGGCTGGACATGGTTATCAATAACACTCAGGTCGACTGTGGTGTTTAAATGATGCTTATTTGGGAGCCTGTGAAAAGAACATTCCCAATACCATTGATCAACTTCAGCAGGTTGTCTTGACCATTAAGCGGCACAGGACCATATGCGGTTACCAGGCAGTGGTTAAGGTACTGTACATGTGAGCAGAAGGCTGAGGGATCAAGTCTAGGCTCTACCAAAGCTGCGACCATGGGACCTTTGAACAAGGTCATTTGATTGAATGTTGTAAGACTATTTCAATTGTATACCCTCTCAGGATTCCACCAGTGTTTGCATTTCCATCAATGCTAGCTTCTACTGGCAACGTGTACAGTTATTGCGAGTTTGCGCTGGCTATTTTGGCATTTCACCTGTCGTTTCGAATAATCCTATGTGTTCTTTGGTATTCCCAGATGTCCTGTAGTTAATGTTCCTTTGCCCTAAAAAATGCACTAACACAATTCTGTTTACTCTGTTACCGCCTTCTTTAGACCTGTTTTATACAGCAGTATGCCTGTATAAAATCACATTCTCTGAAATAAGCATTTATACTGGCAATGAAGGAAATCTCATTCACTGCAATAAACCTATAACAACTACAACACAATTTTTAAAATCACATAGACAGTTCTTTAGTCCCTTTCCGTTTCGTTTTGCTGTCATGTGAACTGTTCACAAAGACTGTGTCACTTTACAGAGAGGTGGTATTCTTTGTATGATCCAAGCTGTTGCATATTTAAAAAACACAAAACGTTTCCATTATATAACATTAAATTGTTTGTAATGACAACTATTACTTTATTACAGCAGCAATTAACTACATTAGAGCACCTCTTTGGAGACCTAGGTTTCACTCCCTTTTGGCCAGGTTAAATGTTACACAGACTTACAATGGCTTAAATGGCTATTTCTATGGGAGAGAAGTCTGGACAATGGGGTCATAGTCATCTTCACCCAGTAAATTCCACGTTCCACATATTCCATGTTAACAGACTACCTCCAGACCACCTCCGGTACCTTTATCAGGATCAGCGGAGTCAAAACATGAAAAGTTACTTTTTTTTTTCCTTGTCTACACACTGCAATCACTGCTCCCATACAAGTTTGCTTTATCAGCAAATATTATTCTTGTAATGTTTGATATTTGCACAAGAATCATTTGTTTTATGTACATATGTTGTCATGTGCTAAGATGATTTACTTCAAGGGTTGGTGTGTGTGTGTGTAGCTAAACCTAACTAAACAAAGATCAAGTCCAGATTTGTAGACTGGCCAAACTGAGGTATTATATTACTAACTCCAGTCCTGATCAGAGCCAGTGGCATAATTATTTATTCAGTAATAATTACTATGTATTTAAAATGTAATAATAATTAATGTGTTTCACTTCACTAGTTTTATTTTGTTTTAAGGCACCAGTTTGTTGAAAACAACTTGATACTGAAAATGGGACCAGTTGACAAAAGAAAGGTGAGCCATTTTGCACCCCTTCCCCGTTTTACACCACCACACCCTCCTTTATGTAATCAGTGGTTGCAAATAATATTCCATACACAATCTTAAGTCATGTAACATTACATGTGAGGACCAAAAGTCTAAGACCATTAGTGAAATTTCCTCTAGTTTGCATTTGACATGGACTATCCTCCACATTCACCTCACTTAAATCTCATGAAGCATTTATTTGGGCACGTATAGACAGAGATGCTCTTTGGAATATTGTGAAATTGCTTTGAATGTATCATCAGATTTTGCACAAGTCAGTGGAGTCCATGCCAACCATAGGGGACACTGGCATTATAGCAAAAGGGGAACATGTCTATTTATTTTAGATTCAGCTTTTCATGTACCGCTATGCTGATTATTTGATTGTAATGGAAAGCAAAATAACGAATATCAAATATTTATTTGATAAAATAATATCAAAATTTAAGAGTTTTATTGTCATATGCACAGTGTAAAGAGGGCTTACAGCGTACAATAAAATTCAAATGTGTCTGCATTCACAAACCTATTTACATCTAAATCTGAATATTACCATAGTTATTTAACAGAATAAACATTACCCCATTCCATCCGTTTACACTTGCTATGTGTTTAGACCAGATAAGAAATAGAAAAAATAAAAATTTTAAAAAGAATAAAAATCCTACAGCAGTATACTCCATATTGAGCTTGTTGTTTGTTTGTTGGCTTGTTGGCTTATATTATTCATAAGTGCACACTCAGGCCAGCTGGTAGATATTCAGAGACGGCCAATCAGGAGAGACAGTGGCTCACTTGTGTTCCAAATAAAATATACATTTCATGGAAATGTGATTTTTTTTTTTTTTTTTTTTTTTTTTTTTTTTGGAATGAATAAGTCACTAGCTACTCAATCAACAAAGCATGATGATATGATTCTGATCATTATTATTGTAAACATCGGTGATTTGCAGCAGTTTATTTATGATTAATAACTAAATTGAACTGAATTAAGTGCAGTAATTAGGGCATACCTGAGACTGTTGTGATTATCACCAATGTGCTGTTTGTAGAGCTCTTATGTTTAGGCTTAATGATATGGATACCATGAGAGGCAGCCATCAACTCTGCAGTAATAATGAGGGCATGCGAGAGCCCAGGTACTGATGACGCCCCCATTTGCTGAATGAATTAATTTCTGAATTGTATTGACAACAAGGGTTGTTGTTGTAGGCACACATACAAGTAGAGCCATTGAAATTGGACATGTTTTTCTTGGTCCATGCTGTGATAATGAAAGTGGGGCTTACACAAATACCGTACCAAAAACACACAGAAAACCAAGGAGTAAAATGTGTCTCGAATAGGCCATGTGTGCTTAGAATGCAATATCAAATAAGCATCAAACATTTTAGAATCAAAGCAATTTATGCAGAATTAATTCATGTAATTTTTTTTGTGCTTTTATATACGTGTATCTAAATCTGGCTTTGCGCCCATCCAGTGCCTCACCTGCCCTTGCTTACTTCATGTCACTTGTAGATGCTATATGACCTGTAATTCTACATGCCTTTCAGATTCAATTTGGATTGCACCTCTAAAAGTGAATGCAGATTTACAGACTTGTTTAGCTATTCTGCTTTGTTCTTGTCTTTTGATCTCATCAATCATAGTTTATATGCAATCTCCATAACAATTTAGGACTTTGCTTTAGTGATCACATGTTATTGTGAGCTTTGCTTAAGCTTTAAACATATTCTGATATTAGTATTTCTAAATATAAATGCTGTCATGACATTTTGTCTCATCGTTAAAGAAAACAAGCCAGTTGTTAATCCTCAGTTTGACTGGTAACAAAGGGAATTAAGCCCATCGGTTTCCTCCAATGGCTTTTCTGTACTCAAAGTATCTTCCAAAGTCAAGTCAAATTGTAAGTTAGTTTTACTAAATAGTGAGCAGCTAGACACATAGAAACACTGTAAATGTAAAAGATATCCAACCCTACCAAACAGCAGGAAGAGCACTGATGGCAGCATTTGGTCCCAAAAAAAAAAAAAACGTTTTTTTTTTTCACTACTACTGAAACAAGATAAATAAAAGCTTCACTGCAATGTTCTGTATTTATTTTTGGATTTTCTCTATAACTATAGGGCCTGTTTGCTCGTCGGAGGCAGCTGCTACTGACAGAGGGGCCACATCTGTACTACGTAGACCCTGTGAATAAAGTCCTTAAGGGTGAGATACCATGGTCTCCAGAATTGAGACCTGAGGCCAAGAACTTCAAGACTTTCTTTGTCCACACGGTAAATTGTTTTCATTAATTTTCACATCAATCAAGAATTTCACACTGCTTATGTGAAGATTTGGTTTATTGAACAGCACAGCAAAGTATTAAATACTGGAGATGTAAATATGGCTACACTGGTAACCCATACTAAATCATGGGATGGACAGGTGTCTAGTCAAAGTGCTCTTTTAGCACAGAATTTCAGAATAAGCTTCAGACCCCTTTGTGACCCTGGCCAGGATACAATGGGTGGGGCAAATATTAATGCATAAATAATATATATTTTTTAAACAGAATTTTTCTATGGTTAGAGTTTGATTATTTCATGATCTCAAAGCATTTTGTATCTGACTGTACCTCATCCCAGAAAATGGTTCATTTATTGAATATATATCTAAAAGCAGTTTTTCTAACTTTTTTAAATGGGAAATGTCCAACCTTTTTGTTGGAATTAAAAGTTTTAAGTGTACTTAGCTTAATATTGGACTGTTTATATGGGTTGTTGTCAACCCTATTTATGGAGATAATGGTTCAAATATTGGGTTAAAGTATTTAAACCCCATATGTTATGTACTCCATATGGTAAGCAGTTTTCTATGTGGAGACCAGCAAAATGCCTCAACCCCAATACACAAATTGTATTTAGGTTACTTCACATTCTGTATTTAGGTTACTTCGTTGTAAATGTCTGTAGGCTTGACATACGAGGGTGACTGAGAGATTAAGCACAAAAGTGCCAAATTCCTGTGTTCCACCTTGTTACAGTGACATCATTAAACATATGAAAGGTTTTGAGTTATATAGGAACTCTTTTCCATAAGAAATAAATATTTAGATCTACTCCTTTCTGAATACAGTTGTATCTCAGTTCTCATTGTGAATTTGTTCCAGGAGGCTTGTTGAGTACCTTAAAAGACTGAGTACTTAGCACATTTTTACCATAAGGTATTTCAATTTAATAAATCCATCCCAGACCTCCAGAAAATCCACACTATGTTCCTTGATTTACAATGGGGATACAGTGCATCCAGAAAGTATTCAACACTTCACTTTTTCCACATTTTGCTATGTTACAGCCTCATTCCAAAACGTATTCAATTTGTTTGTGTCCCACAAAATTCTACACACAATAAAAAACAAAAAAACATGACATGTACTTAAGTGTAAAATTTAGTTTGATGCACATCAGTTTAGTTTGAGACTCCATCATCCATAAATGGAAGAAGTTTGGAACCACCAGAACTTTTCCTAAATCTGGCCACCCAGCAGATACCAGAGTATAAGACGTCCTTAGTCAGGGATGTGACCAATAACCCAAGGGTCCCTCTGAAAAGGCTTTAGCATTCCTCTGTGGACAGAGGACAACCTGGCTTTAATGCCAAGAGTCATGGAGGAAAAAATGCTTACAGTGAAGCATGGTGGTGGAAGAATTATGCTGTGGTGTTGTTTTTTTGGCAGCAGAAACTGGCCAAAAAAAGGTGTGCCAAGCTTTTGCCGTCATACTCAAAGATTTAAGGCTGTACTTGCTGCCAAAGGTGCTTCAGTTTAATTAATTTATAAAGATTTGATTTTTTCCTAAATAACTTTTTGAAATACAATTTTGGAATCATGCTGTAACATAAGAACAAATGTGGAAAAAGTGTAGCACTGAATACTTTCTGAATACACTGAACGCTGTACTTTCTGATTAATCCAAGTTCAATGCATCATGATCCGATGAGTCTTATGTAGTCTATTTCATAGCTGAGCCTATTATACATTAACACACTAACTTACACATGGCCAAAAATCATTAACAAAAATAGTAAACAGTACTAACCATTTTAGGACCCATTCTGGCTTATTTGCCCTAAGATTACAACTCTGTAGAGAGAAACACAATAAACTCATTGGAGATCTTCACTGAGCACTGCCTATCATGAATCTGAATCACTGTGTGCTGAATCGGGAATCGAGTTGTAGCTGAAACAAGTTGCTGCAAGTGCACCAAGCAAAACAGCAAGAGCAAAGACAATGTTTTGTACTCAAAATGGGTTGAGAACAGTATTTGACGACTTCTGAGGTGGTTGAGAACTGAGGTACCACTGAATAATTTCCAGGAATTATGTTTTCAAGACTGTTGCTAAAAGACTCCTGACACTAAAATGGCTGAGATTGTCCTGAGATTGTATTGTAAGTTCTAAGAGTATATACCAAATGTTGTAAATGGGTTATGATGTTTGACTGTACTTGTTTGTTTGTCTGTGCTGAGTGCTCAAGCTTTTAATATGACAATATCCTGACCTTTCAATTGATCTTATGCAGCCTAACAGGAAATACTATTTAATGGACCCCAATGGCAACGCAGACAAATGGTGTAAGAAGATCCAAGAAGTATGGGGGAAGATTTACCACAACCATCAAACTACAGACACATAGAGCTTTGGGGTGTCTTTTCAAGGCATGTCTACTTGAAATAAGTTTTTTATTTATTAGTCCGTCACCTGGTTGTTCATTTACAGGAGGAGCATTTCAGGATTAAATTAAAAGCCCATACTTTCTCTAAGACTTTAATGATGCTTTGCTTTCTGTCGTTTCACTTTGCTCTGTGGGCGATGGTATGTGTAATCTTAGTATGATTTATAATCTCAGTTTAATTTAATAGGTTGACCAACTAAAGTACTGCTTGGACATGTGTAATCATACACTCAATGGCTAATTTATTAGGTACACCTTGCTAGTACTGTGTTGGACCCTGCTTTGCCTTCAGCACTGCCTTAATTCTTCATGGCATAAATTCAACAATATGCAGGAAACATTCCCCAAATATTCTGGTTTATAGTGACATGAGTGCATGGATTTATTCCACCCATCTCAAAGGTGCTCTATTGGGCTGAGACCTGGTGACTGTAAAGGCCATTTGAGTACAGTGAACTTATTATCATGTTCAAGAAACCAGTTTGAGATTATTAGTGCATTATCCTCCTGGAGAAGATTTACACTGTGGTCATAAAGGGCTGGACATGGTCAGCAACAATACTCTCTGCAACTTTAAACGATGCTCAGTTGGTATTAAGAAGCCCAAAGCGTGGTAAGAAAATATCTTCCACACCGTTACACCACCACCCCTGAATTGTTAATGTTAAGCAGGATGGAGCCATGCTTTTATTGTTGTTTACATATTTGAGCTAGCTGTTGAACAGGTGTACCAATAAAGCTACCAGTGAGTGTGTATACTGCTCACAGTAATTTTGAAATCTCCCCTAATTCTTGTGAGCAGTGTATTTAAATGTCCCACTGGCTGGGAAAGGGATGTATCAATTCCGGTTGCCTTTAAAAATTTAACTTTGGAATAAATATTAGTAAGTATTGACAAAAAAAGCAAAACGATAGTTGGGTTTTGTCCTCAATAGTGAATGCAATAGAAATCTTTATCAGTTGGTGTTTACTGTATAGGATGATTTAAATGAACATTTATCAGGGGTTCCTTGTCGTTGTATTTCCCAATTTTAAGAACGGTCTTACACTCTCAAGTGCAACTGCAAGCTACATGAAGGTCAGGGCCTGTTCTGCTGGATTTATTTTTTCCTGAATAATGAAGTCCAAATCCTTATTTATTAAAGTTGAGATACGATAATGATCTACTTTCAGCAGCACTAGGAACACCATGTGCACCCCATTTCCTGGGGTTTGTCTGCAAATGCACCACTAGACCATCAAATTGAAAGTTGATTTTATTCAACTCAGGCTGCCTATTGATGATAAAATAGT
>JAUZSV010380307.1:0-11238 GCA_034780495.1 Parotocinclus cesarpintoi | reverse complement strand
CCCCAGTTACACGCTTGTCACTCCCAGTTCTGGCTGATCTAGAGGTTGGCTCAGGCTTTGAATAAATAATGATCGAATAATTGATCGTTGTGATGGATTTAACAGGGAAAAGATTGTAAGCCAAACTTACCATTGCTAAATATTAAGCTTTTTATGGTCCTAACAACAAGTCGATTGCCAGAAAATTTGTTAGAACGAACAAAATACACATTCCTGAGTGTCTGATTTGCTCGACACTGCTTGTCGCTGAAGTGAAGTGTTACAGGGGAAACGGAAATTCACCTAAACTCTTCTTGTACACAAAGATGAAAGCATGAAAAGAAAAACATGTTTGATATAAAACCAAAACTAACACAGTTAAATGTGTTTAACTCCAAATTCTTTCTGCAGTGCCCCTCTTACTATTTAATAGATAAGACTGTTTAACTCCCACTAAGATGTACACATTTTGCTTCTAAACGCCACTGGAATACGTTTTAAACATAAAATCTGTAATTTATGTATCTTACATATTTACTGTACAAAAGCATCCATTTGCCTTGCTGCCCTCCTCATGGCTGGATGGCCAGAAAGCTGCTGTAATATCTGTTGTCTTGTTTCTTATTTTCTTAAAGGATTAGGAACAGTGAAGGCTGTTAGAGCAGCAAAATAAGGGATGCAAAATTTATCCAGTAATACCAGTGTTCTGGTAGATTTTTTAGGTTGTCCACAAACATTTGCCCATAGTCACTATCTAAACCAACCATACTGAAGATCTGTGGGATATTTGGAACCGACCACTAGCATCAAACCAAAACTGAAAATTAACGTTGGATTTCCCTCATGTTTTCATCACTTTTTTTTATTGCTTGTTTCGCGGATCCACCGACAATCATATTTGAAAAAAAAAAAAAATATATATATATATATTTATATATATATATTTTTTTTTTTCGCGGATCCACCGCAGAACTAATGGTTGAAATAAAAAAATAATAATTTTTTTTTAAAATGTATGTATATATATATATATATTTTCTCTCCCTCCGGTGGAGAGCCAACAGTATTGTTCTATACATTGATTTTTTTTCCAGATTCACTTTAATTCAATTGTAGGTTAAATAAATTGTATTTTTTAATAAAAAAATTTTTATTTCTTCCTCCTTCCTTGTATTGATTCCACATAGTCCTCGAGAAATTGAAAAGTGCTAAAAAAATTTTTTTTTCCTTTCCTCCTCAGTAGATTTTTAAGTCGGGACATCCGAGAAACAAGCAATAAAAAACGTCTGGCCTTATCTACAGTAATCATTAGGCATATGGAAAGTCCCTAAAACAGGTTTGTGTGGGCTTGGGCGTGTCAGTAGGTATGTGTATAGCCATACACATTGTAATAATACAACACCCCCCACACCCCCCCAACACACACACACACACACACACACACACACACACAAACACATTAGAGAAGAAAGCACACATGATAATACTCCATACTAGAGCATGTCCAAATTTTGGACTTTGCCACCATCAACTCAGCAAACCAACTGGCAACCTACGAGTCGAACGATGCGACTCTCTACAGTGAGTTTAATGCTCTCAAGCTAAGGTGAGCATTATGATAACAGGCAGGTCATTTTGCAGTTTATTTATACAGTAATATGAATGAATAAATATGTCACATTTTTTTTTCAATTCATAAAAATAAAACTGCATTCCAATGTCCTAAAATGTCTATAAACATATTTTCAGTGTTACTCCCGAATGAAAATATAAAGTGTTCCAGTCTGAAGCTGCAGCCACTTGAAATGATGTTTGTCCAGAAACGGTATTTGTTTTGGCAACCTGCAGTAAAATTTGATGAGAAGCATGAGTATGTAAATGAATGAAAATGAAGTTTGAAGTAAATAACAATGGGGGTGGGGCAAGGAGCGTGAGCATGAACCAATGGATATTACAACGAGTATGTAAAGCTGGTCAGTCAACAGCAGAATAAAGATTGCAGTGATGTGTTACATAGGGAGCATTTTTTGCAAACCAAATGAAATAATAATAAAGTACATCTAGCTTTTGAAGATCACTTTTTCATGCTGATCTCTACATTACGTAACCATAATAACAAAATCCTGAAATTTTAAAGAACTAAATGCATGCAATGCAGCACCACAGTGTGTGTTGGTGCTGATTTATCATAGCCTCATGAAAGCTTCAGTTTCTGCATGGTTCTCAGTTCCATGGTCTCTACTGAAATAGGAAGTAAAAGGCAGCAGAGTACATGATCCTGCCAAACAGAAATGTGAACTACCAAATTCATGCTGCTCTTTCCACTGGTTTTACATCGAGGACTCCACATAAATACTAAAAAACTCCCAAATACTGTAAAGTACTTTATATAAGCTATTTATTACTAACCAATCGCTACCATTTACTCATCCATTATTACTATATTCTGTAGCTGAAACGTAGACAATATCTAATCAAATTCTGCATCTTTTATTCAGCGTCTTGCAGGCCAAACTGAAACAAACAGTTCAACTTGAACAGAGTTAGAATTCCTGTGGTCGCCTGTTTAGCTAAATGAATAACATGAGAGAAATAAAATAAATAAAATGTACACAATACCTGAAAGGATCCCGTTAAAATTAGGCACGTATGATGCAAACATTTCTGCCCATGGCATTACATTTTTAAGTAGCCATTAAAGAGGAAGCCTCGGCTTACATGCTTGGAAAAAGTTTAAGGAACTGCATATAGAATCATTTAGCTGGTGCCACACTTACACTAAAAACGTATATATTTTTTTAAGTGAATATTTTATTTCATGATTTTTGTAAGATAAATTAAGCAAAGATAATTATTGATATAATATTTGCTTTTTATATTGATATAAAATTGTGCTATTATGAGTACCAGTCGCATAGTACGACTAAATAGATTATGTTGGAGTATGCAGTTTTTTTAACATTTTTTTAAAAGTATTTTTAACGTTTGTAGTATTGCTTATTATTGGTGATTTAACACGGAATTTGACGGGACAGCAACCCAGAGCCCCCTATGGATTAGCTGCCACTGTCTAATACATGTTCTTGATGCATAAAATGGCAGATTCTTTTCTGGCTAATGTAATTAAAATGCTTATGAAACTTCAAAATAAATTCATACATAATTTAATAAATAATTGCATCTTGGAAATAATTTTATAACTTACTGCTATTCACTATAACCTGCAACAAAATAATCTAACCAAATAAACAGATCTATTCTGCTGTGTGTGTCAATTATATAAGCATTTGTTAAATATGTATAGTATAATATAGAAAATAAATATAGTATAGTATAGTATAGTATAGTATAGAAGTCCATATTATGGAATATCCATAAGTTTATTTGCAATAATCTTATATAATATTTAGAGAATTGACACTGTTCTTAATTGTATTATGCCAGAATAAACGATACCAAATGTCACATGTATGAAATTAGTAATTAAATCTACTGGCTCATTTACAATAACCATTCATCCAGCTCAAATACCACCATATATTTCACTAAAAATAACAAACCACATAACCTAAACAAAATCCCTATGCTCTACACATAGAAGTGAAGTAAATATGTTACTGAATAAATGATTTGCTGAAGATGAAAAATTGTGGAGTCAATTCATAATGTCTCATGTCAAAATCCATGTTTAAAGCAAGAAGAACAATTTGTGTATCTGTAACTAGAAATAACAGCTTAAGCAATAGGAGTACTTTACATAGACAGTTGTAATGTGATTAGTAGATCTAATCTAAAATGTGAAATTAGACTCTGTGTATGTTTTCACAAGCGTAGATTAAAGCATTCAGAATGATGTACGAACTACTCCATGTCTGATTCACTGTTTTTCTGTGCACTCTCGACTATTTACATATCATTTACAGCATGGACCACGTCACCCTCATTTGTGTTTTATTTACACAACTCACTCCCTAATCCGTGTACTGGTAGTACTGGAAAAATTGATTGATTTAATTAATCAGGCCACAGTGAGGGCTAAAGAAAATGGAGAGAAAGTAATTAAACCCAGCATTGAAAAAAGAACATTTCAGTAAATCAGTGTTTTAGGTGTTTATGCTTTTTATAGTTTCAGAACTAGCACACGTTTTTGAGTCTCTAAGCTGTGCCGGTTTTTCTGCACATTCGTTGAGAAAATATTAAATACAGACCTCCTCTTGGCACCTTGTCTGAGTGTTTTTACCTGAGAGTTGTTTTTTCTTACCTCTCCGGTTAGATTTACCCCCAGTTTGTTATGATTACCGGGAAGCTAAATCATCAAAACTGCATTTTTGGTGCGCTAATAATTGTGAAGGGACTGTATTCGATTAACTAAGCCAAACCTCAGACCCCAACACCATGGGAATTTGTGGTAAGATTTAAAAACTGCTGTTCATAATTATTAATAACTTAACAAGGATTACTATTTTACCATGGTTTTCTATCTAATCGAGTGATTGTGTGATTTTATGTGAGATGCTGAGCTAGTTAAGTGCCAACAGTGCCTCCCTGTGGTAAATCTTAAGCCATACACCCTACTAAACAGTCAATGTGGGCACTCTCTCCCAGTTTAACATGCTTCTGTTCACCCCCATGAATATATCACTTACTACTAAATCATAATTAATTTGCATTTCATGTGTAATCAAACAACTTCATTTGACATTTAATTTGCTTTTCTGATTATCTTGTTTAATGAAATAAAATTAAATGCTTCATTTTTTACTCGCTTCATATTAATTTAGAAATATCTCCTAATATTTGTGAGCAGCATAGAACCTAAACTAGAATGCTGACGTAAATTTTGGTTTAGTTTAGTAAGCTTAGCTCATTTCAGTTGCAGTACACAATTTGAAGTGTGTGTAAGTAGCTCTACAACTTTCCCAGACCTGAAATCAAGTGAAACATGAACAATGAAATGTGTAACACTGCTTTAGCACAATAGTCTACACCCTCAAGTGAACATCTGGGGTGACAGGGGCAACTCCCTGATACAAATATGCAAGAAATTCTCAGAGTAGTCAGGATCAAAATAAAGAACCTATTATCTAGAGGTGAACAGAAAACAGCATTAAGTTTTAAAGAGCTATGAAACTTTAGAAAGCTTTAACGCTGTAATGTTGATTCATCACATTTCCTCATAAATTACAGAGACCTATGACGTTTTCCTGTTTGAGGTGAAGTACCAGAAAGCAAATAGGTTTGCAGGAGCGTTGAGAAATGCTAGTAGCAAAATGAAGTATGTAACATTTCCTGGACTTTCTTTTGGAACTTCAATTTACTGAGTACTAAATATAACTAGAGAATTCAAATTGGGATATGCCAGATATGTTATGAATGCTAACCAGTGTCTAACGCTTGTCTTGCCACGGTGTGGGCTTATGTTACACCCGGGACAGGGTGCCAAGTGAGCCTGTATTTCAGTAAGTATAATTTGATGGAATTTGTGGGCACATCTTTACATTTTCATTTTTCAATATGTGGGTGGAGAAACACAACAATCCAACTCTGCTTTTCCTAAAGTTTTCTTTGTAATTCTGGGTTTAATTACTTTTTCCCCCCCTGCTCTTTCTGTCTGTCACATCAGGATGGTCTAGTCTATGCTGTAAATAAAATGTAAATAAGCGAGACTGAACAGACAAGTAAGCTCATAAATCCACACTGTACTCATTTCACATAGACAGGGCAGTTTGTACATCATTCTGAATGCTTTAATCTGTGCTTGTGAGAACATTGAGAGTCTAGTTTGACATTTTAGATTTGATCTACTACTCACATTCCAGCGCTCCATGTAAAGTATTGCCATTGATTTGAGTTTTACAGATGCACAAAATAGTTCTTGTTGCTTTAAACATGCCATTTGAAACGAGACATTATTAATTGGCTCCACAGTGGTTCTCATTCAGCAAATCATTTATTCACTAATGAAACTGACTTCACTTTAATTATTAATTCACTGCAAACTGGGTTAACTCTGCTACTTAAATGTGTAGAACACAATGAATTCTTCTAGGATAAAAAATGCGAACAATGTTTAGCTTATGTGGTTTATTATTTATAGTGAAATGTATAGTGACATTTGAGCTAAATTGATGATCATTGTAAATGAACCAGTGCATTTTATTAGGAGCTAACAATAACAAATTGATCTAACAATGTATTAGCATTTTTAAAACTTTATCCACAAAAACAGTGGGGCCAAGAAGTATTCAGTCAGCCACTGATTGTTCTCCTCCTTAGAAATATGAGAGGGCTCTGTAATTTTCCTCATAGGCACACTTCAACTATGAGAGACAAAATGAGAAAATAATCCAGGAAATCACATTGTAGAGTTTAAAAAATATATATTTGTACAATTATGGTGGAAAATAAGTTGACTAAAATGACTACTTTTTTGTAAATACATTCTCATTCTGCAATCAGATTAGAATGAAATTATAGAAATGATATCAACAGAATAAGTGCAAATCTGGCCAGTCAACTCAAAAAACAGAGACTTTTTTTTTTTTTGCTGAATCCTCAACATGCTTCCAGTCTCAGTGTTTGCGTTTCTACCTGAGCCCTGCAGTTCACCTGCAAACACAATCTAACTTACAGGTCTGATGATATTTCCATTCTGTTCGCAGACATGACTGCACCATTTACTCATTTTACTCCTTATTAATAGGGTAATCCACAAAGGCACATTAGAGCTCGTGTTGCCCACTGTGAGGTAGTGGAACTTTTTTGATGTCACAATTCTGGATTAATTGGAAGTAAAACAGCACAAGCTCCTCGTAGTTTTGGCACGAGATCCTTTCGTTGATGCCATGAAATCTAAATATGGTGTAAAACAAAAGATGAGCGCATACAGTTTTACAGCAATTCGCAGCAATTTCTGAAGTTTTACCTTCCATCAGTTTTACAGTCTCACCTCTGGGTGTCACCAGGTTTGAACCAGGTTGGGGCGAAGCGGTAAATGTCACTGGCGAGTTCTGTGTAATGACGGCTATCGGTGTTACCAACGCAGACACCTACGGAACAGACATTTTGTTTAAAACGGCTCATGTTACATTTTGTACAGTATGACATGACACAATGCACTTCTTTATTTAGAACTTTAGTATGGATGGTTGGATAGGGCCCCATTTTGTTCTAAAAACAAGTTCAGTTCAGGCATAGATTCCACAAAACATTTGAAACATTCCTTTGAGAATCTGCTCCATATTTATATGACTGCAGATTTTTCAGGTGCACTTTTACACTGTGGTGTGGAACTCCCATTCTAACACATCCCAAAGCTTTTCTATGGGATACAGATCCAGCGACTGTGAAGGATATAGAACAATAACAAACTCATTGTCATGTTCATGAATTCCAGTTTGAGATGACTATTGTTTACGGTGCATTATCATGCTTGAAATAGAACAGCTATTAGAAGGTGGGTAAATTGTGGCCAATTTGAACATGGTCAGCAACAATACTCAAAAAAGCTGTGGCATTCATGCAATGACTGATTGGTATTAATGGGCCAATATAAAATGTTGTCCATGTCATTACATGTCTTCCAATTGCCTGTTCTGAGAAAACAAAGCAAGTATGGGCCATGAATTGCTGTTAACACTAAGTGCAACAACCTGGCTACAAGGCAGTAGATCACAGAATGGGAAAGAGCAGAAACACAGTATTTGTTACACATATAAACATCTGATTGGCTTGAAACCATACTGATTTTAAGAACAGCAGTAATAAATGAGTAATAAAGGGTGCATTTGACCACCAAAATTTAATTACAGTGTAAAGTGACTAGTATACAGGGGTAAGACAATGAAACTGAAACACTTGTCATTTTAATGTGGGAGGTTTGTGATGTTTCAAGAGCCACGGTATCCAGGGTAACGTCAGCATACCATCAAGAACGATGAACCACATCCAACAGGGTTAACTGTGGATGCAAGAGGAAGCTGTCTGAAAGGGATGTCCGGGTGCTAACCCTGATTGTATCCAAAAAACATAAAAGCACGGCTGCCCAAATTATGGCAGAATTAAATGTGCACCTCAACTCTGTTTCCACCTGTCGGGATCCACAGGGTCAATATACATGGCCAGGCTGCTATAGCTAAACCTTTTTCTAAAACCAGGTGTTTCAGTTTCATTGTCTAACCCCTGTACATACAATAGAGAAAGACAGAAGCATTAAACATTATTTGAGTGAGCTCTAATGTACATTTTCGTCACAAATACTGATACTGCTACTACTGAGAAAGTATTAAGTTAGGTGATTTTTTTTGGTCGTGTTTGGCTTGCTTTGTTCATTTGCGTCTATTGACCATCACATATTTTAATTAATGCAAGCGTTCATAGATTTAACCAATTAATTCAATTTTTGTGTTCAGGATTACAATACAACCCTGGATGATCTATTTCTGTACACCAGCCATCAGTCCACAGCCTTAAAGTCTCTGTATTCGTGCATTCAGAAGACGAGTGTGGGTGTATGATTCTAAGCATAGTCTTCTTTCTTTACAGCTTCCCATCTTTTCCACACACAAGACTTAACTCTGGGGTTCAGGTAAAACTTGCAGAGCTATTTTTCGTCATCCCTCTTGCCTGGAAAAGGAATCCAGGTGTTGTGTTTGCATAGCACCCCTGTCCTCAGGGACAATGACTGATGTGATTGCTACCATCCATCAAAAACTGAAAAAGGTTGGCATTAAGTTTTAACAAATGCCTCTGCCAGGAAAAGCCAATGACTCAGCACTGGGTACTATACCGCTCACTTTATCAGCGATATCCATCTCTCACCCTAAGAACACAGCTTCATGTCTTTAGTCAAGGTTCAGTGTTACTTAAATATATTCTGCAATATTCTTCGCAAGTTGCCAATGCAGAAAATTGAGAAAGGATTAAAGATGAACGCTGTGGATTCTCACAAAGCTTAAGTGAATGTATTCCGAAAATCTCATCACTTAATGATACCTTGAAACAACCTCTCTAACCTAAATGTTCTCTCCATTATTGACAACCTCCATCTTCCACTCACTTGCAAGTAACCAGTACCTATGTTTAGAATCATAACCTTTCCTTCCTGGTTCATTTCCTGCCAACCACAGCCCCAAACTCCCACCTTTTGCTTTTTTTCGAAGCAGAATGCTCAATGGCCATCAGTGTTCCACAGAAGAGAGTACTGGTAATTATAGTGCCTCTTCTCTAGAGTGGCCCTCCATAGAGGTTGCATTTCTCACAATTACTGCCACATGTGGCAGGATCAGGTTGGATTAGCCATATGACAGGGCTCTAACGCTCCGAGGCAATATTTCATGTGCTATCCTGGCTTTAGGGCTCTTTAAAACTCTTTAGCCTGAGAGGCTTACTGCAGTGGTTTCACCATGGGCTTTCCAATCACTCGTAATGGATAAACTACAGTCAAGTCTAGTGGAAAACACTCCTAGCAACAGGTTTCTCAGCAGCCTGGTGTAGCAATGACTTTGCATTAATTAATCAAGCAGCTTGATTAGAAAATGTATTCTATTAGATCTCTTACATTTTCCTTAAATAAAGCGTGATTTAAAAAAGTTTGAAAAGTTTGCCTATCAATAGCTTATTAAGATTTAGTTTATATTTAGTCAGTTTTAATACAAATTGTAAACATTCTTACCGAGAACTTCAATTCCGAAGTCGATGGGCAAGAAAATACACTTTTAAAAAAGTACGCTCAGTTAAAATCTGAGATTTAAAAAAAATGTAGAGAAGTTTAACCTGACAGTCAGTTAAGATTCAGGTCCAGATGCTGCAATGTACTATTTACTTAATAGACTGCTACTTAAATTCATCTGCTCTAGTGGAGCAGCAAAATGCAAAGAGAATGGGTTTGCTATTTCGAAGCAAAAAAAAGACCATTTAAAAAGATGTGGTTGGGAGTTTATTGATTAAGCCAAAACATTTGGAAATTCAGTAACACTTGCTTTTTATATACAAGTTTAGCCCACTCCGTTGTCATTCCCATTTCTCATATTTGGAAAAGCCATTCATCTCTAAGGCAGATAATCAAATAGGGGGAGTAGGGGTGTCTGGGTAGTTGAGGCACCAGACTATTGACCAAATGATTGAGAGTTTAAGACCAGCACTGCCAAAATGCAATGTTGTGGGAGTTATTTACTCATTGCTTGAATTTAACCATATCACTGTATCAGTTGTAAATTAGTCTGAATAAGATTATCTGCTAAATGTTGCGTATATAAATGTAACTTAATGTTTCATAAAATTCAATTGGTGCTAAGCCCCACTGAAATCACACTAGTGAAAAGTATATTTTTGCGTTGCAGACACACACAAAAAAAAGCACAAGACACTCAAATTTACTGCAGACTTTACATTTCCCGTTCCCTTACATTTTCCAAAAACTTGATTGGCCAACCCTTTTAGCCAGCTTCTTATTAATTGATATTTACAAATATTTAAATGACCTTAGGCAACTCTGCTTACATGGTAATTCTGTCTTTTAAAAGTAATATTTACCTTTTAAAACACAATCTATGTGGTGTTTAACAAGCTGTACCCCTGTGACTGATTGGCAAGCAGTTGGGTACAGTGCACACATTTATTATTGTATGTATTTTCTCTCCCTTCTAGGTATTGGATGCAGATCTCACCTCTCCCTGTGGCTAGCTGTGGGTCTTTTGACCTACTCAAAAATGGAGTAGTTCTACAGGCTCCCTTTAGAGATTATGCTGGAACTCGGACAACAGGTTACTATAACAGCTAGGCCTAATCACATATTTACATACAGCACAATCTTATTGCCAGTGTGTCTTTACTATTATACCAGATTATGGAAGTGCTGGTCAATTCTGGCACCCAGATTTTAATTGGCCTGTGGCATCACTTTCAAGGATACATTATCAATGCCCCCCGGGACACAATTTAAAAAAATGTTTTCTACATGACAACTACAGCTGTCAAACCAGAACTAAAGTGTCCGCCAATCCCATGTGCAATATTACCCCTTACATTAGTTTTTAGTGGGCTGTCTCTTCAGATAAGTTGTAACATTTGGTTTAACCTTTAACACAAGTATTGCATACATTTTTTATGTATTTATTTGGTTATATGACTCACTTTGTCATTGAGTTCTATAGCTTTTAGTGCATACCAACTTAGTAATACAGCCTACATGAAAAATACTGATAGTAGACACTTTACATGGTTTCAGGATGGATGCAATTTTGTGTGTAAATGTTTTTT